>JAWRVF010000840.1:0-154991 GCA_036785485.1 Physcomitrellopsis africana
CTATTGACATCCAAACCTCTATTTATCCTTAATAAAATTCTAAATTCAACTTCAAAGTCAATACTCCTTATATCTACAAATATAACCCTGAATCTACTAAAATCTAAGATTGGAAAAAAGATAAAAGAAATAAAAGAAAGTTTTAAGGCTAGATCAAAGTTAAAGTTAGTTAGATTGGTAAGAAGAAAGAAAGAACTTAATAAAATTTTGAAGAAAAGATAGTTAAATTAGGTTTCTATATATGGATGTATTTATTTCACGACAACGGTCCAAACTATTATTTTAAAAACTTCCATAAAGTATTAAGTTGGTTATCCAAACTACTATCATAAAAAAATATCCAATCACCTTCTTCAATTGCTCAAGGCCTCAATTGATGTTGTTTATCAAACCAAGTCTTATTCTTTAGCCTTGCCTCTTATAATCATTTTAATACTAATTCTACATCTTCTAATCTTTGTTCAAATTTCCAGATTCTAATAGCCAACAAAATATTCTCTTGTTAATCTATCTTCTCAAAGTAACATACTTTAAGTTGATACATATTCTTCAATTGGCATAATAGATTTTTGACCTGTCATGAATTCCACTAGTATATATCCTGTCACTGAACTATGTGTTGTTTGATTAGCCCACTCTCAAGGACACTAACTAAAACAAATGCGTAAGTTAGCAAAAAACTATGTCAAAAGAAAATAAGAAGATAGAAATAAAGAAGTGTGTATATTCAAGAAGAAATTAGAATAGCTATTGCCAAAGACTAAAAATACATGAGACTCTTGAACTAGACTAGAAACAAGAAAGAATTTGATAAGAGTGAAGAAGGCTTCACTCTTCTCTCTATTTATATTATCTATCTAAGAATTACATAGTGGTATTCTATAGGACCTCCTACATGTGTCTTATTTGTAAGACATATATCAAACTTGTAAGACAAGTTTCTTATATGTGCGCCATGTACTTGGCTTGTTCCGCAAGCTACCAACATATGTGACACATGGCTAGTTTGTTCCATAAGCTACCAATATGTGCGATATGTGGCTAGCTTGTTAATCAAGTTTCTAACCTACCAATTACCTACAGACATGTATAAAAGTGATTCCATGCCTATAAAGCTTCTAAGAAGCTACTTTCTAAGATATTATCAAATTAAATTATTTTACCTACTTCTATTAATTTATATTAATTAAATAATTACTGGAGTAAATCTTATGTCCGTGACATCCATAATGCATAAGGTAGAAGTCAAGGCCATTCTTTTAGTCTTTCATTAGAAGCTTTAACTAAGGCTACTTTAATCATATGTGCTACTAAATTAATAGCACTTTCAAGAAGAGTACACATTCTAACTAGTTCAAGTAGTGTTCTCATTGTTGTCATGTTTCTACTCTCCATTACAAGTTAAAATTGGTTATAACTTGAATACAAATCATCCATTGAATAGATTGCCCTTCCTGCAAATGCGTCAACAAATTCATCCATTATTGGTCCAATTCTTGCAATTCTAATAGTCACAACATTTATTAGTTGCATATCTTGAATAAATTATAATGATCCATTTTTTTTTGGGCATTGTAAACCATCAACTACAATATAGTGCAAAAGAGGGCTCTAGAATTTTCATCTCCATCTTTTCTTTTAATAACTCTTCCAAACTTGGCAAATGTGCCCTTGGTATTGAAATTGGCATCAAATTCCAAGGAACATGTGATATAGTGAAAATAACCATTGAAATTATAACATTTAGATCTATACACTTAATTTCATGAAATTTAAAGGCAAATGATTTACCTCGTTTTTTTAACATTTCTTTAAAGTACTCAATTTTCTCTAGCAACAAAGAACCATAAAAATCAATCTTTAATTCCTCAAAAGTTTTTTTAGTGAACTTATATCTAATATTCCTTGGATCTCTTAAATTCTTTTCTTTTGATGTTTTTTCCATCTATTCTTTAAAATCTTTTTATAAAGATCTGGCAATAGGTTTCATCTTCTTATCTATTGTCTTATATTTTGTTTTAAAAATAACCTCTGGTGCTTGAAAAAATTCAAGTATAGCATAATTTTTTCTTGAATGAATTTACACAATTGTATCATTATCTTCTAATCCAATTGATGCAATCAATTTCAAAAAATCTTCTAATCCATTTTCTTCATAAATACAAAAAATCCTTTCATCATCTTCTAATGTTTCTAATTTATAAAATTCTTTTTTAATATCACATAGGCTCTTTCTTTCTTTTCTTTTTAAATTTATAACTTTCTTACATATAATATTTCAATTTTCAAAAACATCAATAAAACTTGTATTAAAGGCACCTACATCTTGCAAGAGTACTTCCTCTTGTGTACCTCTATAATCCCACTTTATAGTGGTACTCTTTAAAAATCCATAAATTCTTCAACAATCCATAGCAATGGATTCTCTTTCAATTTGTCTTGATTGCATTCATGATTTGAAGGCATAATCAAAAATTGTATTACCCTTCTTCCATCTTCACTACAAATCTATGTATAAGCTGAACCATCATCAAGTATTTTTATTTCTATTTGAGTTGCAATAATATATGGTTATCTCAATATAAGAAGATAAGATGTTACATCTTAAACAAAAAAAAATTGTTCCATTACAACATCACCAATCCAAATTTTCACATCTATATAAGCACCATATCATTCATCTTGTGTATTATTAGCTACCCATATTATCCATCCATATTCTATATCAATTGGCCACTTTTTATTCATATAAAGATCCTTAAATATAAGATTTATTTCTGAATCGTGGTCAATGAAAGCAACAACTAGCTCATTCATATCTCCAATCTTCACTAATGCCTCTGTAGTTGCTCTAGTCCAATGCTTTCAAGTATAATAATTCAAAATTTCTTTCTTCTTGTTACTTGGATCATCAAAATATATTCTTTGATTATAACTCCTTCCACTTGTTGATTTGTTTGCAACAATTACCAATTTCATCTTCTTCATTCTCACATATATGTACATTAATAGCATGATTTGATCCAACTTCATCCATTAATTGCATCTTCCGCTTAATACTGTCAATACTGACATCATAAAGTTCTTTCTTTATAATATCCAAAATCTCCTTCAATATAAATTCAACTTTAGCATTGAGTACATGTTCTTCAAGGACCTCCTGATTTCCAAAAGCTCTCATACAACTCCTTCAATCTTCAAAAGAGTAACAATAGGTACAATTTGTATACCTTTAATTTCAAGCACTTACTTCTCCCTCATAAAAATTCCAAATCCCTCAATTTTTACACCAAAATTGTAGCCCAAAAAACAAGCTTTCTAACCCTAGTCTTTGATTTTCGAATCCTCCCTTATAGTCACCGAAACCTTTGTTAAGGTTGCAGGCAGCCTCTTCAAAGCCTATTGGGCATGGTATTCGACCAATAGGGATGAAGTTCTCCATTCCTTGCCTTCATCCGACCATGCCTTGATTTCATCCCTCCTAATTAGCCTCCTATTAGCTTAAATTTTCACCTTTAGGCTCCCACCTTCTTTCAAGACTTCATACCAAACATTTAGGTTCTATAAAATTTAAACCCCATAATCAAACTAAGTAAAAATTTAAAATAAAATTTCTTATACTAACTTCTTTTGATTTATTTTACTAACCATTCTAACACATCTAAACCTATAAACATATTGCATTATGCATTTTGAGTGGATTTTACATACTGTCATCCCTGGATATTAATCTAATTTATTTTAAAGATTTTTAAGCTTAATCCTACTCTCAATTTAATCTTAGTATCAATTATATTAACTATTTATCTCTTTTATCCTATTTTTATTAACTTATGGCTTTTTAAAAGCAATAAAAAAAAAATTATAAGCTAAAAGAAAAATTTAATAAATAACTTTTATCTATTAGCTATTAAAACAAGAAAATAGTCTAAGAGGCTTTTATAAACCTTTTCCTAAGTATCTTGAATTCCTATTGAACCATGATAATTAAATATTAAGTAAAAATCATTCTTGTTTATATTTTTTATCACATAAATGTGTTACTGTCAAGGACAAGAACTCAACGGAAGCAAATAAGTAAGTGAAAAATACTCTCAAAGAAATATAACAAAATAGAAACAAGGTAGTGTATATATTAAAAGAAATTGGAATGGCTATTGCCAAAAGACAAGACACTAGAGACTCTTGAAATCAAACTAGAAACAAGAAAGGAGTTGACAAGAGTGAAGAAGGCTTCACTCTTGTCTCTATTTATACTATCTACCTAAGAGCTAAGTGGCGACGTTCTATAGGACCTCCAACACGTATCCAATTTACAAGACACATGTCCAAGTTGCAAGACACGTGTCGAACTTGCAGGGCAAGTTTCCTATATGTTCGCCACGTATTTAGCTTGGTCTTCAAGCTACAACATGTACGACATGTGGCTAACTTATTGACCAAGTTTCTAATCCAAAAGTCTACTATGGACACTTATAAAGTCAAAGCAGCGTCTATGAAGTTTCTAGGAAGTTTCTCTAAAGATATTATGGAATTAACCTGCTTTTACCTTCTTTTATCTAGTTCTATCTGATCATATAGGTAACTATGTATATGTCCGTGACATTACCCCCCCTTTAAAGGACGAGTTCCACGAGGAGCGGTGATTACATGTGTAGAAAGTCTAAGATGCGGCGAATAGTATTTGCCACATATTCTGATCTTTGTTCTCTTTGAAGGTAATTGATGGGTCCTCTCAGCCATCGATAGTGTCCCATTCCAAGGCGAGAAGACCACCCTGTTATTTGATCATTGTTGTGACCTTCATAACTTCCTTCAAATGTCACATCTGGAACACCGTCAGGAGTTGTTCCTATCTCCAATAAAATCACCAAACATCGAGAATCTCTTCCAAGGTCGTGATACCAAACACGTTGTATCTCGCCATCTATTCGAGGAAGAACATGTCGTTCTTGAAGATCTTCATCTCGGTTGCGTCGTCTTGAGGGTTGTGACAGTCGCAATGTCTCGTCCGGTAGGTCAGCAAATGAAGGCTCTTGAGTCAAATCCGCTGGCTGTTGATTCTCCATCTCCTTAGCGTCACAAAATACAAAGAAGCTACAAACAAGGATAGAAAGTTGAATGTTATCTTGCCTACATCTTGTTTCTTTTATAGGGAAAGTCTTCATCTTGGTTTCGATGGATGTTGTTGATGAAAGGTCTCCACCTTCCTCGCTGCATTCGCCAGATTTTTTGCTGGTTCCCATGTGCGCTCACTAATATCGTATCCGTGCTAGTGAACAAGATATTCAACCTATTTCGGCGCCGCCTTGAATCTAAGACTTCTTCTACTTCAAATTCGTCATTATTGTTTACTTCTATAGGAGGAGGTGGCACTTGTCTTCTTCTTGGTATGTTCATTGTCTTATATGGTTCAAGAAGAGAC
Organism: Physcomitrellopsis africana; assembly: GCA_036785485.1. Lineage (NCBI taxonomy): Eukaryota > Viridiplantae > Streptophyta > Bryopsida > Funariales > Funariaceae > Physcomitrellopsis > Physcomitrellopsis africana. Next base: position 5,426 of record JAWRVF010000840.1, read on the forward strand.
ACGTGGAATACAGGGTGGATCTTCATAGACTCTGGTAGGTGTAATCGATATGCAACTGGATTAATTTGTTCAGAAATACAAAAAGGTCCAAGCTTACGATAGTCCAACTTGTCACAAGGTCGCGTAGTCTTGATATTGCGACGAAGTAGCCATACCTTGTCGCCTACGTTGAGTTGTGGTTGTTCCTTTCGATACGCATCAGCATTTATCTTTTGTCGTTCTTGAGCTTCCTTTAATTGTGCCTTCATTGTTGTATGTAGTTCTGACAAATGATTTACCAAGTCTTCTGCCGCAGGATTGTCAACTTTCGAATAGTCAAAAGTATCAAGTCGTAGATGGTAACCATAATTGGCAAAGAAAGGTGTTTGTTGTATAGAAGAATGTATCGTATTATTATAAGCAAACTCTGCCAATGGTAAAAGAGTTGTCCAATCATCTTGTTGGTAGTTGATGGTACATCTCAAATACTGTTCCAAGACTTGATTTACGCGCTCCGTTTGTCCATCAGTTTGAGGATGGAAAGCTGAAGATAGCTTTATATCCACCTTTAGAATCTTAAAAAGCGTTCTCCAAAATCTCGATACAAACTGAGTTCCCCTATCCGATATAATATCCTTAGGTAATCCATGATAGCGGTAGATATTGTCAAGGAAAAGTTTAGCTGTTTCTTCGCCTGTGATAGATTTTTTACATGATATAAAATGTGCCATCTTAGTAAAACGATCTACTATCATGAATATAGAGTCATAAGAACCTGAATTTGGAAGATCCGTGATAAAATCCATAGACACAGAAGACCATGGTTGTTCTGGAATGGGTAATGGCTGAAGAAGTCCGTAGGGTCGGTGGCGAGGAGTTTTTGATCTTGAACAAACATCACATGTTTTTACAAAATCTTTGACTCCCTTCCACATTTGAGGCCACCAAAAATCTCTAGATATCAACTCTAGAGTCTTATTGTACCCAAAATGTCCTGCTGCCGGGAAGTCATGACGAGCTTGAAGAACACGTAATCATGCTTCACCTTCTGGAACATATAAGCGCCCTTCAAAATAGAGTAGATTTTTCTTGAACTCAAACTTTGAAATATCATGAGACTTAGAAGAATTATTCTTAATTTCATGAATAAGAGGATCTGAGGACATACTTAACTGAACTTGCTTGAGAAAAGTTGAATCAACAGTTAATGTTGATTTCGTTGCCCGAAGATGAAATTGCTCCAACTTCAAGAGAGTCATTCTTTGTTGATCAAAAGCTGTATCTCCTTCTTTTGGTGCAAGGTAAGAACGTCTAGAAAGTGCATCGGATAGACCTTGTTGTTTTCTTGGCCGATATGTAATAATGAACTCGAATCTTGATAGAGACATGCACCAACGAGCCTGATGACGATTCAATACGCGTGTTGACATGAAATACTTGAGGTTCTTGTGATCCGTATACACGGTGACTGGACTAGAAGCGCCTTCTAGATAATGACGCCATTCTTGAAAAGAATCCACAATTGCGAGAAGTTCTTAATCGTGGATTTCGTAGTTGATCTCTGCTATCGAAAATTTCCTGGAATGGAAAGCTACTGGATGGAATTTGTCATCTATTCCCATTTGTGACAATATTGCGCCCAAAGCAAAGTCTGATGCATCTGTTTCCATAAAGAATGCCTTGGAAAAATCAACGCGATACAAGATTGGTGCAGAAGTAAAAGCTATCTTCAAAGCTTCAAATGATGCTTCTGCTTCTTTATTCCACTCGAGCTTGTCCTTACAAGTCAAACGTGTAAGTGGGGCTGCAACTTGAGAGAAGTTCTTGATGAAGATTCAATAATAATTGGCAAATCCCAGAAAGCATTGCACATCTCTTACTGTTCTTGGAATCTTCCAGTCTATGATTGTTTGGACTTTCTTAGGATCCATCATGAGGCCATTATTCGATATGATGTAACCTAAGAAGTCAACTTGAGTAGTGTGAAATACACACTTTTCCATCTTGGCGTACAACCCTATTTCTCTAAGTTTTTGTAACACACAACGAACATGTGTTTCATGCTCTTCTACATTCTTAGAGTAGATTAAAATGTCGTCTAGATAGCAGACAACAAAATCAGCTAAGAATTCACGAAAAATATCGTTTATGAGATGTTGAAAAGCGGCTGGTGCATTCGTGAGTCCAAAAGGCATAACATTATATTCGAAGTGTCCATACCTTGTTCGAAATGCAGTCTTCCATTCATCTCCTTCTTTGATGCGAACCAGGTTGTATGCTCCTCGTAGATCTATTTTTGTATAGATCTTAGCTTGATTCAGTTGATCAAGAAGTCCGGAGATTAAAGGTAGTGGATACTTGTTCTTGATAGTGATCTTGTTAAGCCCTCGATAATCCACACACATTCGTAACGATCCATCTTTTTTCTTCACAAATAGAATTGGAGCTCCTGCTGGGGATTTGGAATGGCGTATGAAGTTCTTGGCCAGATTTTCTTCAATATACTCTTTGAGTTCTGCCAACTCATTTTGTGATAGACTGTAGATTGGTCCAAATGGAGGTTGAGATCCCTCCTTGAGATCAATTGAACAATCATATGAACGATGCTCCGGAAGGATATCGGCATTTTTCTTCTCAAAAACATCTTGATAATCTTGGTATTGGCTTGGAAAGCCACTTGAAGTGCTTTTACTATCAGAGACGGGTGTGGCATAAATAGCAAAAGTTGATCCTCCTTTTGCTTCATGCATAAAAGCTTTTGCACCTATAAATACGGGTTTTACTATACTAGACTTATAGCTTTTTACTTGGTCGACGGAAGTGTTAATAACGTTTTGAGAAAAATGAAGTCTACGAGAATTCCAATCTATCTTAGGATTATATTTTTCTAACCATGATAGACCTAAAATAACTGGATTAGATGGAGATTTAATTATGTTAAAGGTTACGTAACTATTATGACCGTCTATTGTTACTTTTATAGGGTGGGTCTCATGAGTGACATCTCCAGAAGACAATGGACGACCATCTATGACTTCTACATGTACAGGTTTAGTTTTTTGTACTAGAGGTATTTTACGACTTCTAACAAATTGTTCATCTAAAAAACATGCTGAGGCTCCTGAATCTAATAAAGCAGAGGCTTTGTGGTTTTTAGGTCCTAAATATAGTTCTATTATAAAACAAGGAGAGGGTTCTGAAGAGAGGATAGGACCTTCTTTAGGAATTGTACAAGATTCCAGCTGCACGGTCCCTATTGTAGCTGGACAAATTCGTTTTCCGACATGTTGTCTCCTTTGACCGCCGTACCCCTCATTTTATAGTTGCGTCGTTTCTTTGGGCAATGTTGAGCAGTGTGCTTAGGTTCTCCACAATATAAGTATAATCCTCCCTGGCGACGACGAATCTTTTCTTGCTCAGTAAGAGGTTTGAAATGTACTGCGTCAATTTGCATGTCTTCTACTTCCGAATGTACATTTGGTGAAGATGTTGCCATTGAGTAATAACGTTGAGTTTCCCTTGTACGATTCTCGGATTGAAACTCAAAAAGTCGATTGTCACACTTTACAGCAAAATCGATTGCTTGACTCAATGTTTGAGGATCAGGTAAATTGAGCATCAATTTCTTTACTTCATATTGCAATCCATAAAGAAATTGACTGATGAGTGCAGCATCATCCCACTTGATATCGATTGCAAGTTGTCAAAATTGTGAAGCATACACTGTTACAGAGCGGTTTCCTTGTCGTAAAATTCGGATCTTGTTTGTTGCAACACGAGCTGCATCGTGTTCACCATACATAGATCGAAACTCCACCAAAAAAGCTTCCAAATTGTCCAGTATGGGATTTCGTTGTTCAAGAAAGGACAAAAACCATGATAATGCAGAACCAGAAAGTAGAGTTCCAATAAACCTGACTTGTGATCCTGGAGTTGGATAGCTTTGCGGTTGAAGTTCGATTGCCAATTGTACTTGATTGATGAACCCTCGAAACTTTGATCTTGTACCATCAAATTTCTCGGGTAAGGCAATTCTTGGTTCTCTGGCGCTTACAGGGTGTTCTACAATTGGAGAAGGAATGTGATTTGATGCAGGTGTTGAAGCAGCTCCAATCATCTCTACATCTCCACTTTCTGCTATTCTTGTTCTTCCTTGTGGTGGTAGATTGAGTTGATGCATTGCAAGCATTAACTCCCTTAATTGTTCTTGCATTTGTGCCATTGCAGTCTTCATTTCGATAAGCTCTGCCATAATAACACTAAGAAGAAAAGAACTATGTGATATTGCTCAAGGCAAAAGAAAAAGAAAGACTTGATAACAAAGAAAATGCTAAGAACAATATCAGTTTAGAAGTGGGTAATCCGCAACTTCTAACACGCTTATGTCTTGTCAAGAGAAAGGGGTAATCCACTCTTACTCAAGAAAAGACAAAGCTCTGATATTGTAAGTGTACTCTTGTCAATCTGTCAAGGACAAGAACTCAACGGAAGCAAATAAGTAAGTGAAAAACACTCTCAAAGAAATATAACAAAATAGAAACAAGGTAGTGTATATATTAAAAGAAACTGGAATGGCTATTGCCAAAAGACAAGACACTAGAGACTCTTGAAATCAAACTAGAAACAAGAAAGGAGTTGACAAGAGTGAAGAAGGCTTCACTCTTGTCTCTATTTATACTATCTACCTAAGAGCTAAGTGGCGACGTTCTATAGGACCTCCAACACGTATCCAATTTACAAGACACATGTCCAAGTTGCAAGACACGTGTCGAACTTGCAGGGCAAGTTTCCTATATGTTTGCCACGTATTTAGCTTGTTCTTCAAGCTACCAACATGTACGACATGTGGCTAACTTATTGACCAAGTTTCTAATCCAAAAGTCTACTATGGACACTTATAAAGTCAAAGCAGCATCTATGAAGTTTCTAGGAAGTTTTTCTAAAGATATTATGGAATTAACCTGCTTTTACCTTCTTTTATCTAGTTCTATCTGATCATATAGGTAACTATGTATATGTCTGTGACAGTTACAACACAATATCATATAAGTCATGGATGATTGGAATATTTCATTCATTGAAAGGACTATGGATTTAGCAAAAGAACATAGAAACCTTTAGATAACATTAAGAATGCACTTGAAAAAGTTTACAAATTCTATCAATGATATCCTAGAATACCTAGATTCAATTTCTATTGAAGATTTTGTGGACACCAACATCTCTTGGCTTCTAAATGATGCTTTTCTACCAACAACAAAATACCAATATAAAAAGAAGAGAGCCATGGCAAGACCTTCACTTGTATTTAGTCATTTTCTCTAAGATAGAATAGATCTTGCTAGAAGCTTATTAGTTATTATGTCAAATCTTTGCATTTCAAGGAAATTGCAGGAACAAGAGTTAGAAGACTCTTCTACCATTCAAGTGGTTGAAGAACCATTACAACTTTCACAATCTATTGGATTTGAAGAATATAAATAAGGTAAAGAAGGAATATTCTAATATCAAGTAAGGCCACATTTGGAGTCTTTGGAAATACGGCCTCATCACAAAAATCTTGATTCAAATACCCAAGCTTTCATAGTACTCCTTGAAGTTGAAAGGGTGACTCTAGGTGGACCAAAAATTATATTTGGAGGATGTTTAAAAGATCACAAAAAAGAATAGATTCTTAGATGGAATGTTGGTATAATAAAAATTATATTTGAAGGTCATCAATGCTACTTCAAAGATCCTGTTGAATTGATAATCAATAAATAAAAGACGGAATATGTTGCTTCTTTATTTTGACAAATTCTAGATTTCTTAAGTATATGATTTAATTATTAAATCACTTTGGTTCTTTATGGAATTTATTATTATAAAGGGAGGTGATGTCATGGACATACTTTAAATCACCACATTTTAGAACTTTTTGTAATCTTTTAGAATCTTCCATAGTCTTTTAGAATAATCTATAATTTTTTAAAATCTTCCAAAATCTTTTAGAACCTTCTTTAATCTTCTAGAATCTTCTATAATTTTTTAGAATCTTCCAAAATATTTTAGAACCTTCTTTAGTCTTCTAGAATCTTCTATAGTGTTCTAGAACTTACCTTAGTCTTTTAAAATCTTCTTTAATCTTGTAGAATCTTCTAAGATATTTTAAAAAGGTTCAATAGGATATAGGCTTTATAATATAAATAAGAAGCAAGATCAAGGTGCATCTCAATCTTGCCAACACAAGTCTTAGATCAATTCAAAGCATTGCCTTTTTTTTCATATCAATCTAGTTCTTTGTTCTTATCAATTATCTATTTCTTTGTTCTTGTCGATCCAGTTCTTTGTTCTTAAAATCATTTTAATTCTGTAATCTTTTTCTTGTCTCTTTGCTAATCCAATATCTTGCATTCTTAATAATTGTAGATTCTTTTTAAGAATGGCATAATTTTCTCAAAAGAACAATTTATCCTATGATAGTATGTATAGATCACAAGAACTTGGAATATTTTATGATAATTTGGATTCTTAATCATTGTTAAGATCAATAGAATATGTTGTTATGTTGATTTAATTTTATTATTACTTATCAACTTGGAAAATAATAAGGATTATCTAATGCTTTATTAAAGAGATCATATCTTATACCAAGGATAGAGATAGCGTTTGATCAATAATATGTAACTTTATTAAAACTAGAGTAATTTTGCCTTTATGCCACTATTACATTGGCACCTATTAATTATAATTTCTTCAATGAGGTGCGTGTTGCAACTACTAATGATACTTTGGCCTTTGATGTCAAGCGTCACCTTAAAGAAAATGTTGACAAGTTCAAGCTTGAGGAAGATCTTTTATACTTTGAAGAATGTTTGTATATCTTAGAAAGACCAACGCGATTGCACATTCTTCAATCTTACCATGACTTTTTAGTTGCGGATCATTTTAGATTTAACAAGACATTGGAATTTATTTTCCAAGAATTTTGATGGCCTCAAATATGGAAGGCGATGAAGGACTTTGTATTCTCTTGTGATATTTGTTCAAGGTCCAAAAATCTTTGATGTTGTCCTTATGGACTCTTACAATCTTTACCTGTTTGAAGATGGTCATGGTCTTCTATCTCAATGGATTTTATTACAAATCTACTACCATCCAATTCATTCAACATCTTTGTAGTGGTTGATCAATTCACAAAAATGACTTATTTCATTCCTTGCAAGAAGACTGCGTTTAGTAAAGAAATGGCAAGGCTCTTTCTTAATAATAAATATCAATATTATGGCCTATTAAATGATATCATATCTGATCAAGGATTCCAATTCATATTTAAGTTTTAGAAATATCTTTTTGAAATATTGAAGATAGATATTAAACTTTCTTTGGATTTCTATTCTCAAATTGATACCAAACAAAATAATTTAATTAAATTTTAGAAGAATATTTATGATACAATATCAACTATCAATAGGATAATTAAATCTTATATCTATTATTAGTAGAATTTATATATAATAATATTATTTATATTTTAATTTAATAAATATTATTTTATTCTAACTATAAATATCATCCAAAGTTTGATTTATGGAATATATCAAAGAACAATAATGTAGGAGTTGAAGGATTTATATAGCATCTATTGCAATACCAAAGAACCTTGAAGCTTCAATTACAAGCAGCTCAAGATGCTTACAAGGCATCTACAAACAAATTCAAAAATTAACCACCTACTTTTTATATTAGAGATAAAATATGATTTCTTTAATGGAATATCAAGATCAAAAAGCCATATGATAAGTTGAACTATTGGAGATTAAGACCATTTTCTATCCAAAAGCAAATTAATCTAGTGGCATATTACTTGAAATTATTATCTTTTATGAAAGTACATCCAATTTTTCATGTCTCTCTTTTAGAATCTTGTAGAAAGTTACATATTCTAAAAAGAGTATAGTAATTATTATTATTATGTAGCGTGATTTTCTATCTAAAAATATATTGGATATTTGGCTATAGAGAATTTATCTTTAATTTATTGGCAAGACTCTAATAAATGATTTGTCTTTAATAAAAAGACAAATAATACAAAGATATTACAAAAAAAAACTATAATAATAAAACTCCTCTTGTATTCAAATAGGTTTGGATGTAAAGTCTTAGCTCCTAAAAAATCCCTTTAGATTGTATAAAAGGCTCAAATTGCAATAATATCCTTCAATAGCTTATTCACACACAAGGATTTATCTCTTTTTAAACTTTAGAATTTAATATTTCTTGATTTAACTATTTAATTTCTATAAAATTTTCTCTAAGTTATAGATAATATTCTTAAGCTTGAATATAAAAAAAAATCAATTATAAATTCACTTTTTATCATCTGATATCTTTAAAATCCTAGCAAGTACTTAAAACCCTAGTTCAAAGACACCTAAGCACTATTTTCTTTAAATCTCACATATCCAAAACTCTAATACCACAAATATTTTTTATATAGTCTTATGACATAAACATATATTCTTTTAAAAATTTTGAGCTAAAAATTTATCAAATTGCCTAAGATATAGCTCAAAACATAACCACTAGTTAAGCAAGTTTATTTACTATCCTTTAATTATAAGCACTAATTTCAATTCCAAACATCTCCTTTATTCTAGCTTATATTTCATCAAGCTATATACAAAAAGTGTAACCAAGAAAGTATTCTTTCCAATTCCAATTGCCAATCTTCTATTGCTTTTTATATGTATAAGTTATGTCCAAAAAAATGACAGTAGGTATAATTTTGACACCTTAACTCTTTTATTAGATATCCAAATTATATAAAATTTATATCAAAACTATAATCAAAAATCCAAACTTACTAATTCTAGCCTTTGATATTTGAATTCTTTCAAAAAAAAATCCTAATTCCTAATAAGTCCTTAGACATCCTCCTTGAAGCCCATTGGATATGATTTTTGGCCATTAGGAATAGAGACTTCTATCATCTATCTCCATTCATCCATATAGATGGCCTAACTACTCCCTTTCACACTAAAAATTCCTTTATAATCTTTTTTCTTATAAGATTTACATAATATGTGTTCTAAACACCAAATAAAAGAAGTAAGCATGATTTCAAGAATCACTAATATCTATCAAAGGTGACTGAAGATATATCAAAGTTACTATCAATATAAAATCAACCTCAAAATTACTATCAAAAAAGAAATAAGGTTGTATAAATCTCAATAATAGGTTGTAAAAATCTTGCCAATGCGCCTCAAAAGATATAAGAATTTTATTGATTCTATTTCCACAAATCCAAATATATTCAATGATAACTTCTTAGTAAAGATTGGATTCAAGGAATACTCCTAATAGAGAAAGAATTAAATTAAAGTCTTCATCAAAATGTAGTCATCTATTCTAAGATAAAATAGAGTGATAGAAACAATTCAGTTATCATATTAAACCTTCAAATATTAAGAGAACAAGATTCAAAAGATTCACTTGTTATGTAAGCTTTGAACAAATCAATGTAATTTTCACAACCTTCAATTAAGCGAAGTGAGGATAATACATTTGAGTGCCAAGTACAACCTTAGTTGGAACTATTAAGAGTAAGATCCAACTATATAAGTCTTGATTCTAATGCTCAAGCTTTAAAGATATTGCTTGAGCTTTGAAAGGTGAATTCTTTTAAGCCTAAGATCTTGTTTAGAGGATGTTTTGAAGGTCATAATAAAGATAAGATCCTCAAATGGAATATTTCAATAATGAAGGTACTAGCTCAAGGCCATAAGCAATTTCTTTGAAGATTAGTAGAATCTATTGCCTAGGAATGGAGAACAAAATATATAATTTTATTAGTACAGCTTATTCTTGATTTTTTATATATGTAGAAAGATTGAACTTTTCTTAGAATTTGTCACTAGAGATAGGGGTGATATTAAGGGCATACACTTCAGGATTTCACAAAACCTTCTAAAACATTCTAGAGATTCTTGAGCTAATGAAAGTTAATTGACAAGCTTCTTAATTAATAAAAGTAGCTTGAGAAGCTTTGTAGTTAGTGGAAGGAGCTCAAAAAGCTTCCAAGTTGGTAGAAAGAGCTCAAAAAGCTTTTTGATTAATAGAAGCTACTTAAAAAGTTTTTTAATTTGATAGAAGCTATTCAAAAAATATCCTAGATAAGGATATATATGGGAGTGAAGGCTGAAGAATTCTTCAATCTTGACAATGCATCTCTTGGAGTTTCTAGCTTACCTTTTTTAATATTATTTGTATATTCATTTGATTAATTAAATTTCTTGTTTGCTTCTTTTTGAAACCTTATTCTACTTGAAGTCTCTTGCTTTGTATTCTTGTGTCTTTGACAAAATAAGATTTAAAAGATACACTTGTTACTCAAGCTTCAAACTAACTAGTATAATTTTCATAGCCTTCAATTAAGCAAAGTAAAGATGATATATTTCAATGCCAAGTATGACCATAATTGGAGCCACTAGGAGCAACATCCAACTATATAAGTGTTGAAGGAGTTCATAGTTAGTAGAAGGAGCTCGAAAAGCTTCCAAGTTGGTAGAAGGAGCTCAAAAAGCTTCTAAGTTAGTAGAAGGAGCTAGAGAAGCTTCTTAATTTGATGAAAGTCACTCAAGAAGCTTCTTAGATAAGAATATATATGGAAGTTAAGACTAAAGAATTCTTAAGTCTTAAAAACGCATCTCTTGGAGTTCTAGCTCACCTTTCTTGATGTTGTTTGTATATTCATGTAGTTAATTGAAGTTATTATTGATTTTTTTTTGAAATCTCTTTCTAGTTTAAGTTTCTTGTTTTGTATTCTTGTGTCTTTGACACTTCTACCATTAAAAGATCAAAATATAAGTCTTACTAGTTTTATTAGATCTTTGGAGTATAATTAATAAAATAAACAATCTTTCAATAAAAGATGCTTAGATTAAAATTTTTTAAAAAATACAATCAATATTTAAAAATAAAAATAAAAATAAAAATCTAAAATTCTTGCTAATATTTTAGATGAAATCAAATTAACTTAAATCATATTTTTAAAAGAATCAAAAAATTGATGGAAGATTTTTTATAACATCTATAAAAGCAAAAATCTTTTTAATTTTATCTATATAAGAAGAAAGTTCTTTATTTGTAAGATGGAAGAAACAAAAGACATTATAGCATACATCAACAAGATAAAGGCCCTTACAAATCAACTTACAATTATAGATAAGTCTTTGGAAGATGATAATATTGTCATGACATTATTTATAAGTATATTAAAATCCTACAACTACTTAATTGTGGCTTTGGAGTCTATTGATATTAAAGAACTTAGTATGGACTATTTAAATACAAGATTATACTATGAAATGATTAAGAGATAAGAAATGAATTTTTAAGTGAAGATTCACCACTTTGTTCATATCAAGTTAAGAAGAGCTATTCTAATCAATGATTTAATATTACTAATTATTTTATTTATAAAAAATCAAGTCTTTTTGCTTAAAATTAATATAAATTCAAGAAAATGGAGAAAAAAATATAATAAATAACTGAACTTTGTAAAAAATGATTATACATTCATTGCTAAAAAAAAATCTTCTACAATTATAATGTCCAAGTAGATTTTTGATTTAGATTGTATAAAATATATATCATCTTATAAGTATTCATTTGATATTTATGAGACTATTTTAATATCAAATATTTTTATGAATGATAGTGGCATCACTAAAACTATTAAAACATATTCTATTATTGTAGATTTTGTTGAATAAAATTAAACAAAGATGATCAAATTCAAAAACCTCTTCTATATGTTTAAGATAAAAATAAATATTCTTTTATTGAATAAACTTGTTATGAGATATTTAATACTTTATTTTATTATATATAAGTATTTTGTAAAGTCTTTGAATTAAAATATATTATCAAAGGTTTAAAAAAGGATATTTTATACTATCCCAATTGTAAGAAGATGAATAAAATGGAGGTGGCTACATTAGATGAATTTGAATCAAATCAAATAAGTTTGATATTTGGCATTATTATTTTGGCCATTGTGAAAGTAAAATTCACTCTTCAATCTAAATTATAAGATGGCCTCAATTAAGAGTTACTTATAAATTATGGTCTAAAGTATAAGAAGTAATAAACAACAATGAAAGAGAAGAACAACACAAAACAAGTGAAATATATGCAATTACTTAATTTCATACTACAAAATTAGTCACAATGTGTTCACTAGATTTTCACCTAGTAAAAAGTATATATTTTAAGTAGGTAATTTTTTTATCTTTTTAGTAATATAAAAAATATATAAATCCAACTTACTATGAATAAATTATGATAATTCAAAGATGGGAGGTAAATAATGAAAAACTTATGTGGAAAATTTTTATCTCAAAGATAACTTGCTTAAAAGATCATGAGTTTGAACCTCACCAAGGCTCACAAGTAGTATATATAGGTGTCCTAGAGAGGCCACAAGGCCTTAGTCTTATCCTCCTACCTACATCCAAGGTGCCACAACCCATATGAGACTTGTGCACCTCCCTTCTTATAAGGACTATATTAGCTGCTGGTCCTCCTATTTTATACTAGTAGAACTAATAATTTTATATTTTTGACTTCACTATGGTGTTCAAAAACACCCAATTAGCCTAAGAACCTGGTATGGCCTTCAAATATTGCTCCATTTCTTCATAATGGCTCCTAAGGTGGTAAAATTCATTTTTACCAAAGTCTTCAAAATTGCTCTAAAATTCTAAATAAATTCTAAATAAATTCTAAAAATCTCTATAATATTTCTAAGATGATAATATCAATTTAAGGCTATTTTATTCAAATTTGGAAATTTTTAATAATAATAAAATGAATAAAAATCAACTGAAAATCATATTTTCTATTAAAATAATTAAAAAGATATGAGATTTCTTTTTCATGCTTCTTCTACCTACTAAGTAACATGTATAGGCTTTTAATGAGTAATACATGTAGATAGAAGGCCAATGTAGACATTGGTCTCAATAAATAACTTTTAATATTTAATAATAAGTAAAAATACTAAATCAACTAAAATAATTGCCTCCAAGACTTATTAAGATTCTATTCTTGTAACTTTTCTTCTAATAAGACTTTTGTATTTATAAATACTTCTAAATTCTAATAAATACTTAAATAACCAAAAAGACTTTCTAATCATAGTATTTATATAACTAAATAATTTAAGACTATATTTTTAACCAATCCACCAATTAAGATCCATTATTGGAATTCATAGCCATGTGAATATCCAAAATATAAAAGAATTTTAATTTATGATAAGTTATTATTATATAAGATTTTTTTTTTATATCATTTATAATATATAAGTAGAAATATTTTAAATTAATTTGCCTAAATCTTAAATTGATCCATCTTGCTACTATGATTCAATCTTTGTGATTATTTTTTTAATTTAAAACTAAAAAAACTTACGAATTTAATAGACAATAATATGTAAAATCTTCTAGTGTATGAGTCTCCATCTCAATACATTCTAGTTTTTATTTATAACATTTGAATCAAAATGCCATTAAATCACATCCAAACCTCTATAATAATAGATATAAATTAAAGAAGCATGATTAGGATTCTTGGTGAGGTATTTATATTTTATAATTTGAGCATGTAAGATGAGCTCTAAAGCATGTTGATGCATGTCAAACCAATAATCAATCAGAAAAAAGATTTATATGCCATTGTCTATTATTTTCCCGTTCACATATTTTTTTGTTTTCAAATCAAAAAAAAAAAATCATAAAGATTGGATCATAGAAAAAAAGTAGGTTGATTTAATATTCTTGAAATATTCTTAATTTTACTTTTAAGACTTTTCACAAGTCTTATAAACTATATAAATTTCTTATATCAGCTTAAATCACTTTTATGCTTATAAATCACCTTTTAGTACCATAAAAGACCTTTTAAGCACCTTAAGCTTCTTTAACACATGAACCTATAAAGTTAGTCTATCAAAGATCTAACTGAATAAAAAAATATAATATAAGTATTCTAAAACATCATTTTAAGATGTAAAACAAATTCCAAATTTATAAAATATTTAATAACAAGATGTCAAAGATACAAGAATATAAAACAAGAGACTCGAACTAAAAAGAGGTTTCAAGAAGAAATTGATAAGGACTTGAATTATCTAGATGAATATATAAATAATACCAAAAAAATGAATTAAAACTTTAAGAGATAAATTGTTGAGATTGAAGAATTCTTCACCCTTGACTTCAATATATATTCCTATCTAAGAAGCTTTTTGAGCAACTTCTATCAAGCTAAAAAACTTTTCAAGTTTCTTCTACCAATTTGAAAGCTTCTTAAGGAACTTCAACTAACTATAAAACCTCTAAAATATTGTACAAGGTTTTGTGAACTTTTCAAAATGTATATCCCTAAAACCATTCTTTTTTCTAGCGACAAATTTCAAGAAGAGGTCATGCCTTTGAAAATCTTTTTATATATATAAAAAATTAAGAATATCCTATATCAATAAAGATATGTATTATGATCTTTGTTCTTAGACAATAGATTCTATTAGTCCTTGAAAAAGTCACCTATAGTCTTGAGCTAATACCTCCATTGTTAAAACGTTCTATCTAAAGATCTGATCTTGATTATAACCTTCAAAATATCTTCTAAACAAGATCTCAAGTTTAAGAGGATTCATGTTTTCAAGCTCAAGCAATATCACTAAAGCTTAAGTATTAGAATTGAGATTTATATAGTTGAGAATTGCTCTTAATGATTCCAATCATGATTGTATTTGGTACTAAAATATATTATCTTTACTTTTCTCAATTGAAAGCTGTGAAAATAATATTGATTTGCTCAAAGCTTGCATAATAAATAAATCTTCTTAATCTTCTTCTACTAAATCTTTCAATACTTGAAGGTTTGACATGGCAGCTGATTTATTTCTATAATTCTATTCTATCTTGAAATAAATGACTGCATATTAATGAAGACTTTGGTTTGACTCTCTTCCTCTTATAGGTATTTTTTAAATCTAATCTTCACCAAGAAGTTATCATCAAACATATTTGGATTTATGGGAATAGAATTGATGATATTTTTGTATCTTTTAAGAGATATTAGTAAGATTTTTGGCTAATTGCAATGTATACTTATTGATATTATAGCCACACCAATGAACAAGATATTCTAATTTGCTCCACTTTTATTATGAATTAAGCATCTTTTTAATTTTATATTCTTTATGATTTTTGAATTTAATACTAGATAGCAATTATTGTACTCTTTTTGGAATATAAAACTTTTTATAAGGTTCTAAAAGAAAAATATAAAAAATTGGATGGACCTTCATAAAAAATGGTGGTTCCAACTAATATACTATTGGATTAATTTGCTTTTAGATAGAAAATAGTCTTAACATCTAATAGTCTAATTTATCACCTTGTCACTTAGTCTTGATATTCTATCAAAGCCCTACTTTATCTCTAATATAAAAAATAAGCAATTGATTTCTAAATTTATCTATAGATGTCTTGTAAGCATCTTAAATTTCTTACAATTGAAGCTTTAAGGTTATTTAGTATTGCAATAGATGCTTTGTAAATCTTTTAGCTACTAGATTGTTATTTTTTGATATATTTTATAGATTAAGCTTCAAAGAATATCCATAATTAGAATAAATTGATATTTTTTGAATTGAAGCATGAATAATATTCTTACATGCAAACTTTGCTAATAGTAAATATAAGATCCAATCATCTTATTGATAGTTGATATTGCATTATAAATATTGCTCCAAAATATTTTAATTCATTTTATTTGGCCGTCAATTTGAAGATGGAAATCCAAAGAAAGTTTAGTGTCCACCTTCAATATTTTAAAAAAGCATCTCCAAAACTTAGATACAAACTGAGGTCCTTGATCAAATATCATATCATTTGATAGGCCATGATATTGATATATATTGTCAAAAACAAGCCTTATCATTTCTTCACTAGAAGCAATCTTCTTACAAAGAATAAAATAAGTCATTTTTGTGAGTTGATCAACTATTACAAAAATGTTATTCAATGAATTAGATGGCAATAGATCTATAATAAAATCCATTGAGATAGAAGACCATAATTATTTTGGAATAAGCAAGGGCTGTAAGAGTCCATAAGGGCGATGTCAAAGATTCTTAGACCTTGAACAGATGTCACAAGAGAGTACAAAGTTCTTCACCGCCTTTCATATTTGAAGCCACCAAAAATCTTGAAAAAAAAGTTTCAAGGTCTTCTAAAATCCAAAGTGACCTGTAATTAAAAAATCATGGTGAGATTAAAGAACATGCAGTCATTTTGGTTCTTTTGGAATATACAAATGTTCTTCAAAATATATAAGATCTTCCTCAAGTTTGAACTTGTTAATATTTTCACTTGATATCAAGGACTAAAGCATCATTAGTAATTGTAGCATATACCTTATTGAAAAAATTACAATCAATAGGTATTAATATAATAGTGGTTCAAAGACAAAATTACTTTGGCTTCAACAAAGTTATATATTACTGATCAAACATTGCCTCTTTTGCCTTTAATACAAGATATGATCTCTTTGATAAAACATCAGACAATCCTTGTTGCTTCCCAAGTTGATAAGTGATAACAAAGTTAAATTGAAATAATGACATATTCCATCAAATTTAATGGCAATTAAAAATTCAAACTAATATATAATATTTCAAGTTCTTGTGATTTGTGTATATAACCACAAGATGTATTGCTCCTTCAAAAAAATGACACCATTCTTGAAAAAAATTAACAATAACAAGAAGCTCCTTATTGTAGATTTTATAATTAATTAAGATAATAAAAAACTTTTAAGAATAAAATACAATAAGATAGAGTTTATTGTCTATATCCATTTATAAAAGTACGCCCCCTAGTATAAAATAGATCTTTATGGAGCATATAATTTGGTATGGATCAAGGTTTATCGGCTTATGATTTTTTGCAAAGTTTTCTTGTAGGAATTTCTATAAAAAAATATCATTCTTTGCAACCTCCAATTTATAAGTGGATTATGCTTTTTCAACCAAAAAAGTCCGAGAATAAAAAGATTTGAAGGAGTTCTAATAACATTGAATATGATTTAATTGCTATAGTCTTTAAATAATACTTATATAGATGTTATTTTATAGATGGTATTATTAAAAGATAAAGATCGTCCATCTATTACTTCTACATGAATATGTTTAGGTTTTTATACTAAAGAGATTTTATGAAGCTTAACAAATGCCTCATCTAAAAAACAAGCAAATATCTTTGAATCTAACAAGGCAACTACTTGAAGCATTTGAAAGCTAAGATACAAAGGAATTATAAAGTAACAAGCAAGCTGAGCAAAAAGAGAGGAATTTGAATAATTTTGCAATGTTGAATTGTCCAACCGCACAATCTTTATTATAGTTGAACATCTTCATTTTCCTAGATGATTGCATTCTTCATTTTGGTGATGCATTAATTTTATTTTTTTGAACAATTGCCAACTTTGTAGCCTTCCTCACCACAATACAAGCATAGACCTTCTTCTATTTGATGCTTCTTTTTTTATGAACTAAAAAGTTTATAATATATTGCATCAAATTGCATATCTTCTACTTCTGAATATAAATTTAGACTATTTGATAATATAATAAGAGTGTATTGAATTGCATATTGTCACATTGAAACCTATGAACATTGACCTTAATGATGTTGGAATAATCAATTATTATATTTCACAGCTTGGTTGATAGTTTTATTAAGCAATTGAAGATTTGGAAGCAATAATAACAAATCCTTCACATTGTCTCTTTATTCTCAATAGAATTGACTCATCAAGGCTTCTTCATCCTATTTTATATCACTCTAGTTGCCTAAAATCAAATACATAGACTAATTTAGAATACACCCTTTCTTGTAATACTCAAGTCTTAATTGTTGTCCAACAAGCTTTATCATATTCTGCAAATGCTTCGACAAGTGCTTCTATTAATGCTTCAAATTTATTTAAAATTAGTGATCTCTTTTCAAATAAGGAATCAAATTATAATATTACTTATACCATATATTATATGCCAATTAATCTAACTTATGATTCTTCTATAGAATAAATATCAGATTGTAGAACCATTATCAATTAAATTTGGTTGATAAATCCTTGGAACTTCAAACGTATATCATCATATTTTTTCAAAAGAATAACTCAAGATTCTTTATGTTGTTGAACAAGTGGATTTTCTTGGTGCAGCATAAGTAATAGTATATTGTCAAGTATAGAAGTTGGAAGTGGGTGCAATCTAGATTGTGATACTATAGATGTTGCATTATTATAAAATTTTACAACAATCCCTTTAATCTCTATAGTCCTAGTAGATAAAATAATAAAAATGATTATGATGGCATCCAACTTGAATTTAGAAGATTTGGTCATATTAATATCTTAACTTCTAACCATTCTAAGAAAAAAAAAGAAATAAATCTATAAGAAGATAATATCAATTTAAAAGAAGGTGATCCGCAAATTCTAAAATATCTTAAGACTTCCAAAGAAAAGAATGATCCACTCTTTCATAAGAAAAATAAAGTTTTAATATTATAATGAAGAAAATAATAATTTAGAGAAAGATAATCTACAACCTCTAAAGTGCTAGTATACCTTCAAAGAAAGAGATAATTCACTCTCTTGCAAACAAGATCCAACTGTGATATTTAAAACAAAGGCAGTATTGACAAATTATCAAAGACACAAGAATGCAAAACAAGAGACTTGAATTGGAAGAGGTTTCAAGAAGAAATCAACAAAGACTTGAATTATCTAGATGAATACACAAACAACACTAAGAAAAGTAAACTAGAATTCCAAGTAATGTATTATTAAGACTAAAGAACTCTTCAACCTCAATTTCAATATATATCCTTTTTCTTAAGAAGCTTCTTAAGTGGCTTCTATCAAACTAGGAAGCTTTTCAAGTAGCTTCTACAAACTTTGAAGTTTCTTGAGTTTTTTCTACTAATTACAAAGTTTTTTAAGCAACTTCTATTATCTAAGAAATCTCTAAAATATTCTATAAGGTTTTATAAACTTTTGAAGTATATATCCCTAATATAAGTAATGATAATCCAAGATTTAGATTTAGATCTAAAGATCAAAATTATTAGGGACATACACTTTGGAGGTTTACAAAACCTTCTAGAACATTCTAAAAACTTCTCGAGTTAGTGAAAGTTGATTGAGAAGCTTCCTAGTTGGTGAAAGTCGGTTGAGAAGTTCCTAGTTAGTTGAAGGAGCTCAAGAAGCTTTCCAATTAGTAGAAGTTGCTTGAGAAGCTTCTTGGTTTGATGGTAGTTGCTTAGAAAGCATCCTAGATATGAGTATATATAAGAATCGAGGCTGAAGAGTTCTTCAGTCTCAACAATACATCTCTTGGAGTTCTAACTCACCTTTCTTGATGTTGTTTGTGTATTCATCTGTTTAATTCAAGTTCTTATTGGTTTTCTTCTGAAAACCTTGTCCTAGTTCAAGATTCTTGTTCTATATTCTTGTATCCTTGATATTTTGTCGAGACTGACGTCATCTTCAATATTAGAATTGGATCCTTCTTGTTAGAGAGTGAATTATCCATCTACTTGAAGGTATATCAGCGCTTTAAAGGTTGCAAATTATCCTCCTCTAAATTGATATTTTCTTCATCAATATTGGAGCTTTGTCTTTCTTGTGAGAGAGTAGATCATCCCTCTCTTTAAAGATATTAAAGTGTTTTATAAAGTGCTGATTACCCTCTTCTGAACTGATATTATTTTTTTATAGATTCTTTCTTTTTTTCTCTTAGAATGGCTAGAGGTCAAGACATTAATATGACAAAATCTTCTGAGTCCAAGTTAAATGCTATTATAAGTGTTATTTTTACTTTGTCTGTAAGGACTACAGAGATTGAAGGGATTGTTGCAAAACTTCGTAATGATGCAACATCTTGAGTTCCACAATCTAGACTACATCTACTCCCAACTTCTATGCTTGAGGATATAGTACTACTTATGCTATGCCAAGAAAATCCGCCTATTTAACAATATAAGGAGCCTCAAGTTAATCTTCTAGAGAAATATGATGATATGAATTCAAAGTTTTGAGGATTTGTCAATCAAATTTGATTGATAACAGTTCTATAATCAAATACTTATCCAACAAAAGAATCACCAGTTGGATTAGTTAGCACCTTGCTTCCGGGACAAGTACTATCATAGTTTGCTCCCTTGTTTGAAAAAAAATTGCCAATTTTGAGCAACTTTGAAGTTTTCATAGAAGCATTTGAAGAACATGATAAGACTTGTTGGATAAGAGCTAAGATCCGAGCATTATATTGTCGTGATGCACTTGCGGCAAGTGCATCAAAATCAAATAAGTATGTATAAAAACTATAGTAAAAATAGGATTAATTTAGAGTTAATTTTAAATTGAAGTATGAATAGGATAAATTAGAACTAATTCCAAAATTATAATGTGAACAAGGATAAATTAGAATCAGCTCTAAAATTATAATGTGAACAAGGATAAATTAGAACCAATTCCAAAATTATAATATAAGTAGGAAATCTTTGAAAGAATCTAAAGATTTTAAGATATCAAATATAGAATCTCAAGATTTTAGGATATCAAATAGTGAATCTTAGGATTTTAGGATATCAAATAATAAATCTTAAGATTCTAAGGTATCAAATAAGAAATCTTAAGATTTTAGGATATCAAATAAAAAATCTTAGGATTCTAAAATATCAAATAAAAAATCTCAAGATTTTAAGGTATTAAATAAGGAATCTTAAGATTTTAGGATATCAAATAGGAAATCTTAGGATTCTAAAATATCAACCAAAAAATCTTATGATTCTAAAATATCAACCAAAGAATCTTAGGATTATGGGATATCTGAGATCCGGATATCAATTGGATATCAAATGAGTATCAAGCAAGTATTAGCATACATCAGGTATTATTTGGGTATTAGCTAAGCTGCCTATTTAAACTGTTTTAGGATTGAAAATAAACGCTTTTTTTCCTCTCATTTTTTTTGTGTTGAATTTTGAATAAGTTTATTATGCTTTAAAAGAATCTTAAAAGAATAAAAGAATTTTGACCAGAAAATCTTTGAGAGAATCTTTAGAGAGTCAAAGGATTTTGACTAAAGAATCTTTAAGGGAATCTTTAGGAAATCAAAGGATTTTGATTAAAAAATCTGTAAAATAATTTTAAGGGAATAAAAGGATTTTGATTAAAAAATCTTCGAGGAAATCTTTAGAGAGTCAAAGGATTTTGATTAAAAAATCTTTGAAAGGATCTTTAAGAAATAAAAGGATATTGAATAAAGAATCTATAAAGAATCTATGAGGAAATCTCAGGGTACAAAGGGAGTTTTGAATAAAGAATTTATAAGAAATCTACGAGAAATCTGCTAGGATTATCAAGGATTTTGAATAAGGAATTTATAAAGAATTTATGAGAAATTTGCCAAGATTATCATGGGTTTTGAATAAGAAATTTATAAGGAATCTACAAAAAATCTTTGAAAGAAATCTTAGGAGAATCAAAGAAATTTTGTATGAAGAATCTTTGAGGGAAATAAAGGAGTTGATAAACAAAATATTTTGAAGAAATCCATCCAAGGTATAAATAGAGATACCTCACCAATCCTCTTTTCTTGACTTAATACGTAGCCAAGATCTCAGCAATTTCTTGAAGAGGGCTCTCTCCTTCACGACAATATTTGATATTTCTATTGAGAGATTTTTCAAGGCTATTAAGTGTTAACAAAATAGAAGAAACAAGAGGATCTGAAAATGTTGAGGAGATGTTGAAGGCATTTTTTAAATATATAAAAAAACAATCACAAGAGCAATCAAGGATGCAACACGTGCAAATGGAAGAAAAAAAATTCTTCTAAAGCTCTACAGTCTGTTATCAATTAAGTAGGGAGATTTGAAAGAAGAAACATATTCAGGTATCTCAAAATCTATATAGGTGAAATGAAAATATATCAAATCTCCTATAGAAGGATGTGTTTGAACTTTACACTTGCTTATATTCTTAAAATTAAAGAAAGAATCAAAGGTTTATATAGAGATGATATAAACTCTTAGTATGAATATGAAAGAATTTTAAGGGAAGAGTTTCTTGAAGAGGATTCAGAAAGGGTGATCAAGAGAACATTTTTGGAATGGATAGAACAAAAACTTGGGAAACAAATGGATCTTAAAGAATTGCTTGGAGAATTTGAAAAGAAATTTTTCTAACTTCTTATAACAGATAGACAGTTGCTTGATAACAGGAAGGTGGAATTTTTTCTACAAGCAATTGATGGGAATTGACAAGATAAGTTGTTTCTACTTCTAGTTAATAGAAGTGGCAAGAGAGGCCTTACTAATGACTAGAAAGAAGTTAAAGAAGCTGTGGTGACAATCATAGAGCAGCAAACGATAAAGGCTAAAGGAAGTGTAGTTGTGGAGTCAAAAATGGCTCTTATTTCTATTCCAGTAGCTTTGACAATTTCTATTGATCCAATATTAGTTCTAAAAGAAGATATTTTCAATGAAACTCTTGAAGAACTTTTCAAGGATATGAAAGAATTAAAGATCAAGTTCAATGAATTGGAAAAAAAAAAAAAAAAAAAAAATTGAGTTCTCTTAAAATTCCAATAGAAATCAAGAAATGGATGAAGAGGTATATGTATTATCATAGTGAAAATCATGATAGGAGGAACTGCTCACCCTATAAAGAGGATTTGAAAAGAAGGGTGATCTTCTTCAAGAAAGGGAAGGTAAGACTCATTGCAATTGAAGAACCTATTGAATTAAATTTTGGCGAGGGTGGAATGAAGAAACTTGTGCAAGGCTACATTGGGAGTTCTTATGGTGCATCTATGGTTAAAGAAGCAAGAGCATACCCCACTATTGTAAAAATGGAAAATATAGGGATTTCTATAATTTTCGACAAGGAGATTATGCTTAGAGGTGTATATATTATTAGAGAGAAAACTAGATGGAATGATCCAGTAGATGCTACAAATATTAAAGCTTATTTGGAAGTTCATGAAGAGAATTATGAGATCTAGGAGGCTATGGTTGAGATTAAGAAGGACAGGGTTACAGAAGAAAAGAAATTAAAAGAGTCTAACAGCAAGAAGCAAAATTAAAGATTGATAGATAAAAATCAAGAAAAGCAAATCACCACTCCAATGGAATCAGGGCCCTCTTTTTCCTATCCAAGTAGGAACACCACATTATCTAAGAAAAAATAGAAGAAGAAAAATAAGAAAAAAGATTCAAAAAAAGATAAGACTGAGAATCCGGTATTTAAATTGAAGTCGGATATTGAATCCTCTATTGATATAAAAGGTATTCTTGAAGAGAAGATTTTAGATGCCAAAATTGAATTTTCTTTAAAAGAGGTTCTTGGTATAGCCAAGAAGGAATTTCATAAGCTCATCATTGATGTCGTTAAAAGGAAGAGGCAAATGACATCTGAAGTAATGATGATGAAGGCTTTGGCATATGCAAAAGATATAAAAGAAAAAAAAGAGGTACAAGTATTTACCTTGTCTTGTGATAGTAAAGAAAAAGTTGCACAGATTCAAGGGGTGAAAATTTTTGTATTAATGATATGAATGTATTTGGAAATAAGGAGGAATTTAGGAAGAAAAAGGGATTTAATATCTTTAATACTTCTACCAACAAAATGAATATGAAAGAGGTTAAAATAATTGGATGTGGAATAGAAAAGGCCAAGGATAAAGAATGTAAATAAATAAAGGCCTCAATTTGTAAATATAAAAGAATAGGAGCTGAAAAAAAGCCTGTATTTTTTTGTATATATTAGGCTAGAGCTACTACAGAAGCCAAGGTGAGGATTGAAGATTGCAAGGAAACCTATCTAGCATTACTTGATCATAGATTTGAGATCAATATAATATCTAAAAGCATTTATAGAAAGAAAATGTGGACTATTGACACCAACCATGGATGGATAATATAGGCTGCAAATAATGAGAGGAGTGAATTATATAAAGCATGTCCAATAGTTAGGATAAGAATTGGAGATGTGGAAGTAGAGCAAAACTTCTTTGTATAAGAACTTGCTGCCTATCCTATGATTCTAAGACAGTCATATAATACAGCTACAAGGATGGAGATTAAGGTGTTGGATGACGGCTCACATTATGCAAGGATTAAGAGTTGTGATAGGAAGAGGTTTAGAAGAAGATTTGAACAATGCTTTAAAGAGCTTAGAAGACTTAGCATCTGGAGAAGGTTTGGATAAATATGAAGGAATATTTATAAATTTACAATCAAAAAAATTATATGAGGCAATTAAAAAATCTACTTCCAGGTTGAAGATAATTAAAGATTATAAAATTGAACAAGAAGCAAGGATTAATATCAAATATAAGACAGTGGCTAAGAAGGTAAAACCAATTGCTATTCAATTACCTCTTAATACTTTAGAACATATTGAGAAAGCAATAAGGAAATTAAGTCTTAGGGAACCAAGAAGGATTGGTCACAAGTTTACTCGCGAATCACTAGATAAGTTGAAGATTGGAGGAAGTGAATTCTTGAATGAAGAAGAAAGGGTGAAGTTTTTGGAGATGATATCTAAATATGGTAAAGCTTTTATCCTTGTACTAGAAGAAATTGGTTGTATTGATCTAAATATAATTGCATCAATGGTTATTTTTACTGTGCTTCATGTACCATGGAATTTGAAGCCGATTCCCATGAATTAGTTGGATTCATACCTGGAGGTTGACCGTGTATGAGACAGGATTGAAATTGGACCTCTAACCACAAAAATAGCCACCAAGGGCAAGAAGTTAGGACATTTGGAGATCAACAATTAGAATTAGAGAGCTAGCTTGAAGTTGATTCTAGAGACATTAAGCTTGTTGCCATAGGATTTTGGAAGACTTAGCAATTACTATTCAAAGTTAGGATTTGTATAGGAGATTACGTTTTTATACAATAAAATTAGAGCTAGCACTTATAGCTATTCCATACAATTGGTGCAACATCCATAGTTGAAATTTTGATAATATGTGATTAATTGAGTATTCTAAATTGAATAAAAAATTATAGCAATCTAATAGTGCATTTGGAATTAATTCAATCTTTAGTACAAAGAGATATTGGAAATTGATAGTTTAGGGTTGATTGGAGTTTCTACGATATCTTGAGATCTATCAATTGGATCTAAGAGAAAATTGGCACAATGTTGAAAGACTTAAAGATAGAACTACACACCAAATTTTACCTGAAGTTAATGGTTACAAAAAGAGAAATTGATGCTAGGGCTTCTACATTAACTTTCAAGCCGACGGCTAAATGACATCAGTGCGGGTTTTGATCAATTTTCCACAATCTATAAGTTGGGTTAGATTGAAATTTTTTGAATATACAAAAAGATTTTTGTTTGCATTTGAGTACAAAGTTTCATACTAAGTTGACAGTTAGATTAAAAATCACAGCTTATTGAAATTCATTGATTGAGATTAAGACTTGTAAAGAAACTCTTAGTTGCTTGATTGTAACAAGTAATAAGTAATTAGAGTTTATATGTGGAAGAAGTTATCGAGAAGAGTGTTTTTAAGCACTTTATTTTAATTCAAGCACTCTTGATATGATATTCAAATCATACTTTTTGTATACGGACAATGCTTGTTAAAGGTCATTGGTACATGTGAATTGCAACTTCATCCTCCACAATTAGGTACCTGGTATATTTTCAAATAAGACAACACGTTATACGACATCGGTATCTTTTAATATTTAATAAATAATATATTTTAAGAATATTTGGACAAGTTTGTAGTGATTTATCTTGATGACATCTTGATCTACTTAAAAAATCTAGAGGAACACAAGGAGCATGTTAAGTTGGTATTACAAAAGCTACAAGATACAAGTTTGTATGCCAAACTAAAAAAATGTGTATTTCATCAATCTCAAATGGAATTTTATGAATACATTGTATCTACTAAAGGTTTGACAATGGATCCCAAGAAGGTAGAGGCGGTTATATAATGGGCCATTTTAAAGATTGTAAAAGATATACAATATTTTCTTGGATTTGCTAACTTCTATCAAATCTTCATAAAAAATTATTCTCAAGTTGCCGCCCTTCTTACGGAATTGACATGTAAAGACAAGTTAGAATGGGGACCTTAAGTACAGAAGGCATTTCAAAATCTGAAGATGGTGTATACTACAGTCTCAATATTGGTACATCTAGACTTTACAATGGTATTCTACTAGGAAACTAATACTTCAAATTTTGCATTAGGGACTATACTTTCACAAATGGATATAGATAACAAATTCTATTCTATTGCATTTTATTCTCAAAAAAATTTTACTGCCAAAATCAATTATAAAATCCACGATAAAGAGCTTCTTGCTATTATGGATTCTTTTGAAGAATGGCGTCATTTTCTTGAAGGCGCAATGCACCTTGTGGCTGTATATACAGATCATAAGAATTTAAAATGTTTTATATCAGCTCAGATTCTTAAATGCCGCCAAACTTGATGGAACATGTGACTATCTCAATTTAACTTTATTATCATCTATTGCCTCGGGAAGCAACAAGGATTATTTGATGCTCTATCAAAAAGATTATATGTTGCACCAAGGATAGAGGATGTAGTATTTGATCAACAATATACAACCTTCTTGAAACAGGAGCAATTTTGCCTCTGTACCACCATTACATCGGCACTTATTGAACCTAGTTTCTTCAATGAGGTGCATCTTACAACCACTAATGATGCTTTCGCCCTTGATGTCAAGCATCCCATGAGAAAAAATGCTGATAAGTTCAAATTTGTAGAAGACCTTTTATACTTTAAAGAACATTTATATATTCTAGAAGGACCAACACGGCTGCACATTCTTTAAACTTGCCATGACTTTTCAACTACAGGTCACTTTCTATTTAACAAGACCTTAGAATTTATTTCTTGAGATTTTTAGTGGCCTCAAATATGGAAGGCAGTGAAGAACTTTGTGCTCTCTTGTGACATCTGTTTAAGGTCCAAAAATCCTTGACATCGCTCTTATAGACTCTTGTAATCTTTGCCTATTCTAAGGCGGATATGGTCTTCTATCTTGATGGATTTTATCATAGATCTAATGCCATCTAATTTATTGGCTAGCATCTTTGTAGTGGCTGATTAACTTACAAAAATGGCTCATTTCATCCCTTGCAAAAAGATTGCATCTAGTGAAGAAACAACAAGGTTTTTTCTTGATAATATATATTATTTTGATGGCCTATTAGATGATATCGTATCTGATCAAGGATTCCAATTCATATCTAAGTTTTAGAAATGACTTTTTGAAATATTAAAGGTGGATATTAAACTTTATTTGGCTTTTCATCCTCAAACTGACGACCAAATAGAATAAATTAAGCAAGCTTTGGAATAGCATTTATGATGCAGCATTAATTATCAACAAGACAATTGGATCTTGTATCTACCATTAGTAGAGTTTGTATATAATAATATTATTCATGCTTCAATTCAATAAATATTATTTTATTTTAATTATGAATATCATCCAAAGCTTGATCTATGGAATACACCAAAGAATAATAATCCAGTGGCTGAAAGATTTGCAAAGCAACTTTTGCAATACTAAACAACCTTGAAGCTTTAATTACAAGCAATTTAAATTACTTACAAGACATCTGCAGATAAATTTAGGAATCAACTGTCTCCTTTTTATATTAGACATAAGATATGGCTTCTTTGATGGAATATCAAGACTAAGCAGCCATACAATAAATTGGACTATCAAAGGTTGGAACCATTTTCTATCCAGAAAAAAATCAATTCAGTGGCATATTGCTTGGAATTACTATTTGCTATGAAGATACATCCAATTTTTCATGTCTCTCTTTTAGAACCTTACAAAGAGTCACATATTCCAAGAAGAATATAATAATCGCCACGTAGTATTAAAATTGAAGACCATGTAGAATACGAGGTGGAAAAGATACTTGATTTATGATGAAGATAGAACAAATTAGAATATCTTATTCATTAGCACGGTTATGATATTAATAAGCGCACATCAAAATTGACTACAAATCTTGCTAATGCGCCTCAAAAGATACAAGAATTTCATCGACTCTATCTCCACAAATCCAAATGTATTCAATGATAACTTCTTAATAAAGATTGGTATCAAAAAATACTCATAAAGAGGGAGAGAATTAAATTAAAGCCTTCATCAGAATGTAGTCATCTATTCCAAGATAGAATAGAGCAATAGAAGCAAGTTAGTCACCATATCAAATCTCCAAGCATTCAGAGAAGAAGACTAAAAAGATTCATTTGCCATGCAAGCTTCAAATAAACCAATGCAATTTTTACAACCTTCAATTGAACAAAGTGAGGACAATAGATTTTAGGGCCAAATACAACCTTGATTAGAGCCGTTAGGAGCAAGATTCAACCATGCAAATCTCCATTCCAATGCTCAAGCTTTAGTGATATTGCTTGAACTTGAAAAGGTGAATTCTTTTAGCCCTAAGATCTTATTTGGAGGATATTTTGAAGGTCGTACTGAAAATTAGATCCTTGGATGAGATATTTCAATAACAGAGGTACTAGTTCAAGGCCATAGGCATTTTTTTCGAAGACCAGTAGAACCTATTGGCCAAGAATGAAGAACAAAATATATATAACCTCACTAGTATAGTGTATTCTTGATTTCTTACATATGTAGTAAGATTGAGCTCCTCTTGGAACTTGTCACTAGAGAAGGGAGTGATATTAGGGACATACACTTTGGAGATTCACAGAACATTCTAGAATATTCTAAAAGCTTCTTGAGTTAGTGAAAGTCAGTTGAGAGGCTTCCTAGTTGGTGAAAGTCGGTTGAGAAGTTTCCTAATTAGTGGAAGGAGCTCAAGAAGCTTCCCAAATGATAGAAGCTGATTGAAAAGCTTCTTAATTTGATGGTAGCCACTCAAAAAGCATCTTAGATAGGAGTATATATAGGGGTCGAGGCTAAAGAGTTCTTCAGTCTCGACAATGCATCTCTTAGAGTTATAACTCATCTTTTTTGGTGTTGTTTGTGTACTCATTTATTTAATTTAAGTTCTTGTTGGTTTTCTTCTAGAAACCTTGTCATAGTTTAAAATTCTTATTCTGTATTCTTATATCCTTGATAAAAATTAAGAAATTCAAAACCTTTTCATTAACAAGAACATAATCTATTTCTCTCAAACAAAAAGACTTCATAAAACTTCAACATTCACAAGCAAATGTAAGTGAATCCATAATTTATTGAAGAAAATTTTAAAAAATTAAAAAAATTAAAAATTAAAAGTCTCAACACTTAGTATTAGCAAGGATTATACACAAAAAAGAGTGTAAAATAAGATGACTCTCACTTTTGTCTATAGGTGGTGATTATTGCTTTAATAGACAACTTCCATCATTTGACTTTTATATTTATCAAAAGATATACCAAATATATCTTTTGATATTTCATCTACTATAAAAATATTCTTTAATATATTCTTTATATTTCTACTTAGTCTTTGAATATTCTTTAATAGATTCTTTATCTTCTTAAGCTTGTTTTTTAGTCCTTGACCTTGTGGCTCATCCACAAGATGGCTCTTCCATATTCCAAAAATCAATTCTTTGACCATTAGCAACTTATCAAAAATAATATCCTCTACATAATAACTTATTTTATTTTTGATATTACTTACTTTAACACTCTCTACTTACTACAACTCTTTCATTGTATTGTTGAATATATAATGTTCTAATAGACTTTTATGCTCATAGATATACAAGTTACTTTTTGTAAATTTTGTAAGTTAGTACACATGAACACATGCTATAATTATAATCAATCCACCAAAGTTTATAGAATTTGTAATTTAATAATGTCACATTATATATCTCTATTTACATAGAAAATTTTATAAATAATTAGATCATTGAGTATTTATCAATAAATCACTTTGCTGATATATACTGGTTTTTATTTTTAGTCTTTATTCTTATATTTTTAAGAAGTTGAAGTCTCTTGAAATTAAAGATTTGAATATTTTTACTAGACACTTAATTATTAAGGCTTATATATATAATTAGTTATTTATTATTTATTCAATATATAAATTTTATTTATTTATTTATTTATTTTGCCATGCTACTATCAATAGAACTAAAATTTTCAAATAAGTGTAATTTTTAAATTTTTTTTAAATATTATTATTTTATTTTTAAAAATTATTATTTATTTAAAAATATTCTAAATCAATGATTATAAATTATGGAATTATATTTTATATCCTCTAATTTAAATAACTATATAATTATCAATAGTCTTGACATAAAAATGTTTTAGCTCTATCATATTTTCACTGAATTTGTTATTTTTCTATTAATAAGATTAATAAAGCTATTCTTGTTAATTATTTTTCATAATGCCATAGTAGTATATTTATTAACTTAATTACTGAGCTAAGATTGTTCATTTGCCTGATCATTTTATCCAATATATATACATACATACATACATCTACACACATGTAAAATTAAATATAAAGTAAAAAATCATCTTTATTTTCTTTGATAAAATCTATACATTGGATTCTTTTTTTTATATTTTTATTTTGAAAAAATTGAACTATTTTTGTAAATATTTATTTTATTTTATTTTAGTATTTTTATTCAATTATATAACCTAAGAAATACACAACTTTTTTCTAGATGTTTTTTTACTGAAAATATTTTTTTCAATTGTTTATTTTTAAAAAATCATATTAAATTAAAATGGATTTTCCAATTTAATAAGTATATCTTTAACACCTCAAATCCAACTTCTACTATTATAATCCTGAACTTTATTTTATAAAAGAAAAAAGAATAAAAGAAAGTCTAACATTTTCAATTATAGTTTTTCAAAATGCGTCATTAATTTGACATACTTGCCTATTTCGAATATTTTATTAAATATGATGTAATGTTATAACAACAAATGATCATATTATAATGCTTCAAAGCTATTCAGCAAAAGTTTTTTTTTTTTTGTTTTTTTGTTTTTCTAAATCTACTATTATCAAATAACTGATACAAATACTGTCTGAAACTTAAATTTTAACTTTACATTAAAAAAAAATTTATGCTGTAAAAAGTTATTTAAATTATGTAATTTTATGTCTTTAAAATAATTTCATGGTTTCAACCATCAAAATTTTAATTATTTTATAGTTTGATATCAATAACAAAAAAGTTGTCGATAAATCAATTGAGGTGTTGTAGTCTCAGCATCAGACATATGTCAATGTATTTTACATATTCAACCCTTTAATGCAAAGATTAAATTTATAGTGATCTCATTTATCCTCATTGGCACTCAATGTGGTATATGATTTATTCTATCAATATTTTGATTGATCCTTAAGTACAAAACTTAGATAATTCACATCTTTTCATTACAAATAAAAAAACCAAATTAAACAAAAAGTAACTTCTTTGTACTTGTCTGTAAAGTTTGTGCTGTAGAAAAAATAGGAGTTTATTTTTAAAAATGGTAGAATGTGGTACAGTAAATAAGTAACTTACATAGAAAATAATACTTACATTAAGGGTTTGTCTTTGTAGATTGTGCATACATAGCAAGGTTTCATTTTATCCAGTGTAAGAAAATAGAAGTATTATAATTTTTTTTAATCAAGGTCCTACAAGCATTTTAATGTTGGAAATGTTTTTTTGTTGAATTTTTTTGAATTTACAAGCACTTGGTTGCACTGTGCTAGTGATTGTTTCCCATTGTCAAAAAGTGTATTTTAAGAATCTGTGGTCTCAATACTTAAATAATAATCCTGGATGTCTTAATATATTTGTCAAGCAATATGTCTTCTATATTAGGTCCAAGGTAATATAGAAGTCTTCAAATTTGATGATAGCATTCATACATGACTTGGGTGCAAAATGAAAACAAGGTTATTTTTCACTTTTTCTAATTATCTAAATTTTATACTAATAAGTGTATTTTAAGAATCAATCAAAATTTTCATAGTTTATGAAGGTTGGTATTACATTTTTAAAATAATGTTATAATTTCCAAGTACTTATCGAGCTACAAATCAGGCCAAGAATGAATGAGATTCCGTCATGGTAAAATAATCATTTCCTGAAAATGAAAATCGGACGTGAAGGAAGGAGGACTGGGAAGATATTTGTTCAAAATATGAAGTTGAGGTGGAGGGAATAGTGTGTGAAGGCTTCAAAGCGCCAACGTGGCAACCAGGCTGAGGTGGCAAATGCGGAGGCCGCGACGACAGGAGCAGCCCTGCTGGGAAAAGCCACGACCCGGTGCCATTCCATGGGGGGATGGGATGGGATGGGCATGAGATATGATATGGGATGCGATGCGATGCGATGCGAGAGGAGAGAGGAGAGAGGGGAGGAGAGAGAGAGAGAGAGAGAGAGAGACACCGCAACACCACCACCCGGGTGGTGCTTTGAAGCGAGAGAGAGAGACAGAGAGAGCAATCCATGTGGCTCTCTTCCCCTCCCTGCCCCTCCTTCCTTCCTTCCTTCCTTCCCTCCCCCTCCCCCTCCCCCCAGGTCCCTCCTCTCTCTCTCCCTCTCCAGGTTCTGTCTCTTCTCCTCCCCCCGCTCTCTGATTTCTTCCCTCTGGGTTCTGCGCCATTGTGAGGAGTATCGCCCCATCCAGGTTTGCCCCATCTTGCTCGATCTTGTCGGTGTCCTTTTATAATGCTAATTTCCTTCCTGGGATCCTTTTTTTAAAAAAATTACCGCTTGCGTATGAGCTTTAGATAGTTTCAGTTGCGATTATTCTGTTTATCATCGAAATTTTGTGAGCTACTGCGCAATATTGTGCTACGAATGGACATCAGAAACTGAGGTGATGCGGATGATTTCATTATGTCTTATGGACGTTATTCTGGATTTTTCTCACACCTTGTCTCTGATTAATATCGTTTGATCCAGTGTGTTCGTTGGAGCAAGAGTCCAAGCCATAAGCATTTTGTGAGGTTTAAATAGGAGAATTAGCGACCAAGCAACGACCCTGGAAAGAATTGAGAACTGGCTCGAGAGGCAACATAGAGATTAGGAAGTGTATTTGTGTCATTGGGACGTAGTTGTTGCCATGGGTGACAAAGGACCTCTCGAAGGCATGGATTTGCTGCAACCTGGAAGAACAGACGCAATTCTGGCTGGGGCTACAAATGATAGTACTCTTTTTGATGTTCACATGGGCGAGGCTTTGGAACCAAAGAACATGAAGGAAGGGTCAAGCGAGTGGAGAACTGAGAAAGCCATGCTCGTGGAGGATGACTCCCAGAAATTTCAGGCAGATGAAAGGATGCTCACTGACTTGCCATACGCATGTATAAGTGTTATTGTATCTTATCTAAATCCAAAAGATGTTGCTAGAGCTGCGTGCGTTTGTAAGGTGTTTCGAAATACGTTTGACTCTGATTCAGTTTGGGAACAACTTGTACCCAAGTCGTCCCCGAAGGTG
The DNA here is from genome assembly GCA_036785485.1 of Physcomitrellopsis africana. Classification (NCBI taxonomy): domain Eukaryota; kingdom Viridiplantae; phylum Streptophyta; class Bryopsida; order Funariales; family Funariaceae; genus Physcomitrellopsis; species Physcomitrellopsis africana. The sequence goes on from JAWRVF010000840.1 coordinate 39,007, forward strand.
TTAGGACTGAGTAATGATCGTAAACCTGCAACTAAGAAGAAGATGTTCTCGGTTCTGTGCAAGCCATACTTGCTGAGAGACACTCTGGTATGAGATTTTTTTAAAAATCCATGTCTAATTTGATGTGGATGGAATAGTTGAATAGGCATGTGATGCATGCTTATATACTGAACTATTGTTTCGCTTCGAAAGAATTACCCGTCAGCTTGTAAAGTTGCAAGCATGCTCTCAACATTTTCCCTTATCAGGTACTGACTGGAACTCCTGACTCACCTTGCAGGCTTATTGGCTGGACCAAGACACAGGAGGAGTATGTTATAGTTTAGCAGCACGGGGCCTTGGAATTGTCTGGGGTGAAGATGAAAAGTATTGGAACTGGACTCAGCAATCAGGTGCAAGGTATGTTATTATTAAAGATGGACATACCTCAGTGATCAAGGATGATGTAGGCTGTTGTAGGTGTAATTGGGCCTTCATGCACTTTTTATGTTGGTTTAAGGGGATCATTAATAATTGGATCCAACCATTGGATATTCAACAGGGTTAAAATATTCTAGGATTGATTACTCGAATTTTTCACTATTTGCATGAGTTTATTACGTTTATGTTTGAATTCGTTTTGTTATATATATATATTATTTCACTTTTTTATCCTACATTAACTTCGTATTAATCAAACATGAAATTGGTTAGTTGTCCATTCAGTCTAGTCTCTACATCTTGGTGTTAAGAAGAGCTGACATCATGATACAGGTGGCCAGAGGTGGCTCGCTTGAAAGAGGTGTGCTTTTTCCACGTTTCTGGAATTATGAAGTGTGTTCTTCCTCCAGGAGCATATACTTTGTCATGGCGCATCCTACACAGAGCTCATAGTCGAACTCTCGATGGTTGGCAACAGCTGCCCGTAGAATTCCGTATGTCAACGACTGACGGATCTCAGGCAACAATCAGCCACCGCTACTTGAACAATCGATCTCAAAATAACATCCATGACGTTACCCCTGTTCGGCTGGTTGACGGCGGATGGTTGGAGTTTGATGTTGGTGAAGTAACAGTTAAAGATGAGGGAAAGGCAACTTTATTGGATTTTTCAATGGTAGAAATCAACAGTGGAACATGGAAGACGGGAGTATTTCTGGATGGTGTTGTGCTGCGGCCTACTTCTCTGGCAAGGACTATTGGACGATATTTGAGTGAGGAAGATCGTGGTGAGAGCAGGATTCAAAATATGCCGCCTTTAATTTACCGCCCTTCTAATCCACCCCCAAGGCGGGGTCCCATTGGGGGAGTAATTCCCATAAGAAGAGGGGAAATGAGACCCATTCAGACTAATCCACCACGGTCTGATGGTGGTGAGAGTTGAATGCAGCACTGTTCAGTCATAACTTTACTGTCTAAGTAACATAGTATTGTAGAATGACTCATCTTTTCAGTTGTACAGATTGGAGGACAAAAATTGCGGATTGTGTACTTATGTGTTATAGAAATGTTGGCTTTTTTTTTACTTCACAGCGTAGGTCATTCACGAATAATCGAGAATGTGGTTAATGTGGTTAATGTGGTTAATGTGGTTAATAAAATTTTACCTCGTCAATTGTCTGCATGTCTTGACGATGGCGGTTTCCTTTCCTGCCCCGGCCACCTAGGAATTTTTTGAACCTCGTTGAGCTGGTAGATGGTACTTCCAGAAATATGCGTGAAGAGTATTAGTTAGGTTTCGTGATTAAAAGTCTAGATCACGTTTTGCTATGCATCGAATTGGATAAATTACGAATCTCTTCGATTTGCAAGTTTCATCTCAACAAACCAAAAAGAAAAGGAAAGATAAAGCTCAACCTGAAATATTGAGTTTCAATCTACATAACGGGTTCAAAACCTTTTTCGTAGACATTTCAGGTCATCTCCATTCCTGGAATTATCAGAGCTTCGAGATTGTAATTTGTCGAATTCGCTGTTCGTGATTTTCTTTTTCTTAGGAAGGGTGATAGTGAGGACTCCATCCGCCACCTGAGCCTTCACTTCATCTTCTTTTGCATTCTCCGAAATTCGGAAGCTCCGAAAGAAAGATCCGGAAGTTCTCTCCGCGTGATGCCACTTATCGCCCTCCTAGGTGCCGCTAATTTCCACCACTTTCCCTTCTATCACCTGCACTTTGACGTCGTCACTTCGTACCCCTGGCATGTCGGCCTTCAAGATGTGCGCGTGAGCAGTTTCTCACCAATCGATCCGCGCGTGGATTGCATCGTCCCGTCGAGACCCATCGTAGTACTGCAGCTCCTCTAAGGCCTCGAACGGCTCCCACAGATGCCGCGCCAGCCTAACGGACTCCAGGATCCCAGGCCTGATACCATTGCGTAAATCTGCCGCCATCTCAATCAATCGCTTGCAACCCTCAACACCAAGGTTACTCGATCACACAAAATATGCACTCAATCCTGCAGACCAATTGACTCACAACCCCAAACTTAATTTGTCATAAAACCACAATTGTTATCTACGATGAAGCTAAGCTACAAGCAACCCGAAACAAATGAAAACAAAACACTGATGGAATGTGAAGGTGGATGCTGTATCATGAAATCCTTGAAGCCATCAGTTCGGTGCAGCGAAGAATCAGCCACAGAGAAAGTTCCAGAACGCATTATCCAGGTGGGCTTGGGTTGGGAGCTTGTAGACGCAGCACCACTGCACCGTCAGCCTTGAATGACAGAAGAAACAAACTCATCCGCACCCCCATCCTCATCCTCATCCTCCCTCTTTAAACGTCATCACGTCGTCTGATGTCCTTCCAGAGAACCGGTTCCTAATTGATACCCTGTCCCTCTTCACCAGTGCCTCATTTCGCACATGTGAACCTCTGGAATTCCCCTTCTCTTGAGTGCCATGCCAGGTGCTGGCTGACGTGCCCACCCCCCCTAGATGGTAGACATGCCAATACCCAAAAGGGTGATGTACCCCATCAAATACACATCTGAAATTGTTATGATGATGGCTGCAATTCTAAAATTTTCTCCTTCTGTATTAATTTGTACTTTTTCTTTTAACAGGATGCTTTCCACATAGGTTCTTTTTTTTTGCCATATTACCAATGCCATTTGTAAAAATTAGTAAAAAACTAAAAAGTTCAAGAGTCTATGGATAGTTTACTTTTATTCCATAATATAAAGAATCTCTGTTGTGATGACTAAGACAAATGTCATGCAAAAACTAATGAACTAATAATCATTCCTGAATATCCTAATTTTACAGTTTCTTTGAATTTATGTATTTCTCTAGTCTTATAAGATAAAGATATCAACACAAACAGCTTGTTCTGAAAAGCTTGTTTTACCCTGATGGTGATTAACAAGACATCTAGATGCATGCACAATAGATTTTATGAAATCTGAGAGCAATAATTATACTCAATCCAAACCATTAACATGAAAAGGTATATGGAGGCTCATACATTCAAGTATACATTTTTTTCCTTACACACTTGTAAACAAGCTGACAAGACATTCTTCCAAATGCCAGTAGATGGGGTCAAATCTTGATCAAAGACCAAAACAATCTCCAATGATGAGCAAGATAAGTTGCAGATGAAAGCTGATGGGCAATGCTTTGTTCAGCTGGTGGACTGGAATGAGTAATCTTCATTCATCAATTAATGCTATAAATACAAGCCATGCATGTGGAGGAAAGATGAGTTAGTTGCTGCATCAAGGCTGCCACAGCATGACCAAAATCATCTGGTTCAATGGCAGGTCAAGTGATAGTTGTAACCATTATCTTTCATCCTTCTTTCAGCCTTCATCAAAATCCTTTCCCCAATTCTGCATATTTTATGTTGAAACATGTAAGTGAGTATGTAAAATGTGTCATGTAATCCAGTTCAGAGCCTGGACTGGCCTTGCATGAATTGTTGTCACTTATGACTAGTGAAGCTAGATGCTTTCTCACTCAAAAACAGTTGTGTGTCCTCCATCTTCTGCTTCAAATTCACCTGAAGCTCGTGAGCCTTGGGATCCACATATGTTGTCCATGCTTGGCAACTGGCTTCCAGAGACTGCAAGGCTTGAACTTTGACTGCTTCCCACTTCTCTGCCACTACTTTGTAGATATCTGGTTGAGACATGCTGTTATCTACAAATACATGCCAGTTAAATGAATACGCTTCTTTCACTTTGGGTTTAAAATGCAATACAGAAATACAGGAGCCTTGTCCACAGAGGCTGAGAACCTGAAGCTCGTGAGCCTTGGGATCCACATCTCTCTTATCTTCACACAATCAGACTACTTGCAGGATTCGTCTCAATCAAGAAACTACTGCCTTAGAAGGACCAGGGTCGCTGTAAGACAGCAAAAAAGAACCGATTTCATGTAAAGACCATGTGCATGTAACGTACCTACATCACAGCCCAATACATGATATGATATGCACAAAAAAATTAAATTGCTGTTACTGTCGCTCATGTGGTTTGCTAAACAAGCCTTCAAAAATGGCCCTCATTACTACATATTTGACGATTTCGAGAATATTCTAAGAAGAATGGACTTAGCAGTTACTAAGGTGTCGCATTAATAGAACAGAATTCCCGGTCATGGGTTGATGACACGAAATCCGTTATATGAAAAATTTATGATTCCTATAAACGTTTACTAAGCAACGAACTTTCAGAAGTGGGCAGGTGTTGGAAAACCATACGCATCTCATTTGCAAAAGCAGTTTTTTACCTCCCCATAAAAATATTGTAAAAAGTTGAAATAAGGTGATACTTGCCTAAACCTTTCGCCAGGTACTGTAGAAGAACTTGTGAGCCTAAGGCCGATACTGATAAGGGAATTCTGGTGATCTGGTTAGATCTGAGTCACAACAGAAGCAGTAAAGGCAGACTCGATTTGGCTAGTGTTCGCGAAATGTTGTACACATGTGAATAAAGAGATATTGGAAAAGTAGGTATGTCGCAAGTGCAAACAGTGGTTAAGATTCCTGCAACTCCGTGTTCCCCGCTTTCACACGTAAACAAGACGAACTTCCCAAACTGTCCCAAACAGAAAGTGAATAATTCGAAGCAGACGAACAGCTTGTACTTAGGATCAACAACCGAATGCAAGATCGTCATACACTAAGTCACAGGAATTCTTGAACAGCATGAAGATGACTAGTTCATAAAAGCACATCGCACAATGGACGAGTTTGAAACTCAAGAAGCAAGCAGTGCAAGAAAGGGAAAGGCGCATACCCGAGGGTGAGAGCGGGGAAGATGTGCCCCAACGAACGGTCACAGGGAATGCAAAATGACGGGGGAAGGAAAGGGAAGAGAAGGCAAGGAAGGCGTCGGGGGGCGTTGGGGGCAATTCAATAGAGCTCGGAGGGTGGGGAGGCCGAGGCCGAGGCTGGGGGATGGACCATGACGACGCAGCAGAACCAGCAGCATCAGGCAGCAGCAGCAGTGCCGGAACAGTGTACATGTTTAGGGTTTAGGGTTTATGCGCATATACATGTACCTTTATTGATTTATGTAGAAATTTTTTTAAGGTGTTTTTAGAGAATTTCATATTGTGATCTTCGAAGAATTATATACCAATGCTTCTTTATTTACTTCTTGTTTTAGCAATCTTACAAAAGTTTTACTAACTGTATGCTATTTACTCCATCACAAATACAAAATCTACAATATTGTATTCAGAAAATTCTGAATAAGGCCTCCAATTATTATACCCTTTGATTATTTATCAGCCTATTTCTTGAGACCCATACTAAAAAGAATTTATTAACATAAAAGAAATTTGTTACATTAAAATTTGGTGGTCATTTCATGATATACTTGAAAAAGTTATTACCAAATGATACAATCACTCAATTGAACATGGACAAGCAATTAAAGTTAGAATACTGTAAAGATTATAAGAAGAAACAACGTGATATGTTTCCAAGAAAAGAGCGTATGTAGGCACATGCAAGGAGAGAGATGGAAGCAATCCAGTAGATTGATGAGTGTGGGCAGCAGCACAAACTAGTTATTGATAAAATGTGCATGTACTATGTTTTTACCCTAAACCCTAAAGCCTTGATTTAGACTAAGTTATTGAAATGAATTATTTCACTCAAAATAGATATAATTATAGATATTCTTTGAATAAACCAACTTATCTATTGAGTAAAGATCAAAGAAGAACATACATTATAAGAATTATCAAATACATCTTTTATTTTTTTGTAATAAAAATAGATGGATTATTGAGATTTTTTATAAAATTTATTATTAAATTTTATTAAAAAATATTGTTGTGGATATGTAACTAATTACAATTGTAACTAAATTATAAATTTTTTAAAAATCTTCTAAATATATATACCATTTTTATAGATCTTTAAAAACTTCTAATCTTTAAGAACCTTCCAAAATCTTCTAAAACTCTTTATAGTCCTCTATAGCCTTTAAGACCTTCTATAGTATTTTAAAAGTTTGAATAAAAATTCTTTTATATTTTTATAATATTTCATAATTTTTAAAACCTCTTATAGAAGCTTTTTTATAACTTAGCTGAAATAATAAAAATAAAAGAATAGAATAAGAAATTTATCAATCTTGCCAATATAAATTTTAAAATAATCTAAATATCATTTTATTTCTAATTTTGTATTATTATTTTTATTATTATTAATCCTAATTTTTATTTTTGTTATTATTTTTATTTTTCTTAATACTTGTCATAGACATACTTCAAGTCACTAAATTCTAGAATCTTTTGTAGTCTTTTAGAATCTCCCATAGTCTTCTAAAATCTTCCATAGTTTTTTAGAATCTTCTAAAATCTTCTAGAACCTTCTTTAGTCTTCTAAAATCTTTCATAGTCTTTTAGAACCTTCTAAAACCTTCTTCAATCTTTTAGAATTTTCCGTAGTCTTTTAGAATTTTCTAAAATCTTCTTTAATCTTCTTGAACTTGCTTTAGTCTTCTAAAATCTTCCTTGATCTTTTAGAATTTTCTAAGATACTCTTAGAAGGTTCAAAAGGACATAGGCCTTATAATACAAATAGGAGGCAAGACTAAGTTCTGCCTTAGTCTTCCCAACACAAGTCTTAGAACAATTCAAAGTGTTGTCTTGTTTCTTCATATCAATCTAGTTCCTTATTCTTTTCAATCATTTAGTTCTTTATTCTTGTCTATCCAATTCTTTGTTCTTGAAATTATTTTAGTTTTGTAATTTTTTCTTTGTTTCTTTGCTAATCCACTATCTTCTATCCTTAACCATTTGACAAGACTATCTAAGTAATTATATCAAAGCTTTGATTTCTTGATAGAGAATGGATTATCCTTCTTCTTGAATTTATTGATCACAATGCCAAGAATTGAAAGCTTAGAAGAACTTATATCTTAAGCTATTACTTGTAACAACTGCCTATTTGGATTACAAGAAGAAAGACAATTAATTTTTAACAATACCTATCAAGGTACGTCTTCTACATCTTCAAGAGTATTAAAAAAGCCATTAATATATCCTAAATCCATGCAGATTGATGCAACTTAATTTAAGCTATTAACACCAAGAAAAAAGATTAGACGTTGGCAAGAGAATCTATGTCTATATTATAGAAGACTTAATCATAAGGCAACAAACTATCCAACTAAATCTAGAGAATTCAAGATATCAGATATAACATCTGAATTGGAGAGGTTGAAAAACAAAGATGTCTAGCCACAATAGGGACCTTACAGTTGGACACTGTCTATATGATTGTGCAATCGAATTATAAGATAGAGCTCAACTTCCATTTGGTCTAATTTATAATCTCTCAAAAATGAAACATACAGCCTTGTGATATCTTCTTAGAGAAGATCAAGATATCATCTAGGTAGATGATTACAAAGTTATTTAAGTATTCCCGTAAGATATCATTTATCATATGTTGAAAGACTGCAAGTGCATTTGTGAGTCCAAAAGACATAATATTATATACAAAATATTCATATCTTGTACAAAATGTTGTCTTCCATTGATCTTCTTCTTTGATCTTGACAAGGTTGTAGGCGCCTCTCAAATCAATCTTTGTAAAGATCTTTACTTATTTTAAGTGTTCCAATAATCTTGAGATTAACAATAATGGATAGTGATTTTTTATAATTACCTTGTTCAAACATAAACATCATATATGTATGGTATTGGAAAAACTATGAGAAAGTAGATTATATGCCAAATTAGAGAAGTTCTCTTTCTATCAACTATTAGTCAAGTTTTTGGGATATATTACTTCTAAAAATAGAATTTTCTTGAATCCAAAGAAGATACAAATTATTATAAAGTAGAAACAATTGTCATTAATCAAAGATGTAGAATATTTTTTGGGATTTGCAAATTTTTACAAAATTTTTATCAAAAGTATTCCAAGATTGTAGCTCTATTAATACAATTTATAAGTCTATATAGATCCAACAAAACCATTCATTTTGGAAATGGATGCCTTGGATTTTGCACTAAGATTTGTGCTCTCTTAAGCTAGTGATGATGGTCAATTTCATCCAATAATATTCCGCTCTCAAAAATTTTAAATTGAAGAGATTAATTATGAGATCCACAACAAAGAACTATTGGTAATTGTTGATGTTTTTGAAAAATGACACCATTTACTGGAAGAAATTCAATATAAGATTATGATATATACTCATCACAAAAATTTGGAATATTTTATAAGTGTCCAAATTTTAAACCATTATTGTTGTATACAAGAGAGCCCTCTTTAAGAGATCATTAGGATCTGTGAGGATAAAATCTACCTCTCAATCCAAATTATAAAATAGTCTTAATTAAGAGTTGCTTATAATTGGTGGTGTGAAATGAAAGGAATAATTAATTAGAACAACAAGAAGAAAAATCCAAAAAAATAAGTGAAATAAATAATTTTAAGTAAGTGTACAATTCAAACTAAGTCACAGTTTGTTCACTATATTTTTACCTAGTAAAAAATAAAAATAAAAAATAAAAAATAAATTTTTGAATAGATAATTTTTTTATCTTTTCAATGATATAAAAAATATATAAATATGAGTTACTATGAATAAATTATGATAATTCAAAGATAAGAGATAAATAATAGAAAATTTAAGTTGAAATTTTTTACCTCAAGGATAACTTGCTTAAAAGATTATGAGTTCGAACCTCACCAAGGCTCACAAATAATGTATATGGGTATCCTAAAGAAGCCACGAGGCCTTAGTCTTATCCTCCTACCTACATCCAAGGTGCCACAATCCATATGGGACTTGTGCACCTCCCTTCTTACAAGGACTATACTAGCTGCTAGTCCTCCTATTTTCTACTAGTAAAATTTATTTTTTTTCATTTTTGACTTCACCATGGTGTTTAAAAACATACAATTAGCCTAAGAACCTTGTACGGCTTTCAAATTTTGCTCCATTTCTTCATAATGGCTCCCAAGGTGGTAAAATTTATTTTTACCAAAATCTTCAAAATTATTCTAAAAATTCCTAAAAAATTCTAAACAAATTCTAAAAATCTCTATAATATTTTTGAGATAATAATATCAATTTAAGACTATTTTATTCTATCTTGGTGATTTTTTATAATAATAAAATCAATATAAATCAACCTAAAATCCTATTTTCTACATAAATAACTACAAAGAAGTGAGATTTTTTTCTCATACTTCTTCTACCTATTAAGTAGTATTTACATATTTTTAATAAGTGATATATATATAAATAAAAGGCCAATGTAGACATTAGTCTCAATAACTAATTTTGAAGATTTTTTTAAAGATTTAATGTATTAATTCTTTTAATTAAGAAAAAAATATTAAAATAACTAAGATAATTGCTTCCAAGACTTACTAAGGTTCTAACTTTATGAATTTTCTCTAATAAGACTCTTGTAACTTATAAACTCTTCTAAATTCTAATAAATACTTAAATAATAAAATAAAATCTTTAATCTTAATATTTTGATATTTAAATAATTTAAAACTATCATTTTAACTAATCTACCAATTAAAATTTATTGGTAGGACTCATAGGATCTTGGTTACCTATTAAACAAAGAAAAAGAAAATTGGTGATATCCCAATTTATATCCGTATGATTTCCTTCAAAAATATCCTATTTATCATTTCTTTTATTCTCTCAAAGATTCTTTGGTCAAAATCCTTTGATTCTTCTAAGATTCTTTTAAAGATTCTTTGATCAAAATTCTTTGATTCAACTAAGATTTTCTTGAAGATTCTTTGATCAAAATTCCTTTGATTTTTTTAAGATTCTTTCAAATATTATCTAGTCAAAATCTTTTGACTCTCTTAATATTCTTTTAAAGATTCTTTGATCAAAATCTTGATTCTTTTAAGATTTTTTCAAAGATTCTTTGATTAAAATCCTTTTATTTTTTTAAGATTTTATCAAAGATTCTATGATCAAAATCCTTTAACTCTCTTGACATTCTTTCAAAGATTTTATGATCAAAATCCTTTGACTTTCCTAAGATTCTTTCAAAGATTCTTTAATCAAAATCTTTTGATTTCCCTAAGATTTTTTCAAAGATTCTTTAGTTAAAATTCTTTGATTCTCTTAAGATTTCTTCGAAGATTCTTTGCCCTTCCCTCTTCTCAAAAAAAAAACCATTCAAAATTCAAAACAAAGCAAGAAAAGAAAAGTATTTATTTTCAATCCTAAAAAGATTTAAATAAACAGCTTAGCCAATATGTATGCTATACCCAATATATGCTAATACTTGCTTGATACTTGCCTAATACTCACCTAATATCCAATTGACACTCGGATCTGAGATATCCCGTAATCTTAAGATTTCCTATTTGATACCTTGGTTGATATCCTAGAATTTTAAGATTTCTTGATTGATATCTTAAAATTCTAAGATTCTTTAGTTCATATCCTGGGATCTTAAGATTCTTTGATTGATATCCTAAAATTCTAAGATTCTCTAATTGATATCTTAGAATCATAAGATTTTTTTAATCATATTCTAAAATCTTAAGATTTTCTAATTGATATCTTAAAATCCTAAGATTCTTTTGTTGATATCTTAGAATCCTAAGATTTTTTGATTGATATCTTAAGATCTTAAGATTTTTTATTGATATCTTAGAATATTCTATAATTCAATCCTATCCATTTTTATTCCTATTCACACTATAATTTTAAAACTAATTTTATTCTATCCCTATTCACATTGCAATTTTTATATATACCTATTCAATTTTGATACACTTGCCTCAAATGCACTAGAATATCTACCTCCCCTAAACTTGCGCATCCTCCAACATGCTCCATCCTATTCTTCTTCATTTTTACTTACTTTTGATTCTTCTTCTTCTCAATTCTCTTCTATTAGTGGTTTTTGATTTAATTTCTAAGCTTCTAATCCTTAGATATCTTTAGTATAAATTTTTCCATTCTCTTTCTTAAATAGCTTAATCTATTTTTCAACAATTCTAGACCTCAATGATATCCCATATAATTCTCTCAAAGAGTAGATTGCATTATCAAATATCTTAGTCACCACATATAGTCCAAATCACCTTCTGAAAAACTTTCTTAAAGCACTTTATTGATAATCTAATATATCATCAAATACAAGTATCTAATCACCACTTTGAATAGGATTTGGTCTTAATTTCTATGTTCTGTCAAACTTGATCTTGTTTTGTAATCTTGCATCCTTGAATTTTGCAATAGCCCTTTGGTGATTCTCAAGTAATCTCTTCAATTGTCTGATTCAAAGCTTTAATAATCTTTTCTTGTCAATATTATCCTTCCAAGCCAAGCACATTTCTTTAGTTGGTATCATAGGTTTCTATCATCAATTCTATTGGAATATAGCATGTAACAGAGCTATGTGTGGTTCTGTCTACCCTTAAGGCAAAAAATAGCAACTTAGATTAAAGTTTAGCTTTATCTCTACATACCTTGATCAAGGCCTAAATAATTGGAGGATGTCTTCTCTCAATCTTTCCATTAGCCTCTAGATTGTAGGTTGTAGTCAGCTTCAATTGGACTCCGTATCTCTTAAAAAACTCATGAGCTCTTGTTACATCTAGTTCACCCTTGTTTGCCCTTATTCTTCCAAAATTTCCATAATGACATATTATATCTTCCAAAATAAATTTATAGACTAATTCTATAGACCTACTTCTTAAAACCCTTCCCTCTACATAATTTGACAACTCTTCACGTGCCAAAGCTAAATACTTCATACTCCATATGTAAGTTGGCATAACAACCAAATCTAACATCTATTGAAAGTGTATATTAAATAGATAAGTAGGGCACAAACCATCTTTGATTGTAGTTGACACTCTAAATAAGAATTTACAAATTCCTCCATATATTAATATATATCTTTCAATCAATATATTTTTTTAATCTTAGTGAAGATAATTCATAATCCCCTGTATCCAATCCATAATATATTATGAAATTCTTTTAAAATTTGATGCTTAGTCTCAACATCATCAATAACCATCAAAAGAATCCCATCCATTCTTTTGGGCCTCTTCTACAAAAATCCTTCCTTCAAAATATATCTATATGCTTGATGTCTGATGTCTAATGTCTTCAAAATATTTTTCAACCTTCTCCCTTCTTTAAAGCATTCAAGTATAAACCAATATTCCATAATTTGCCCTCATATAAATCCATATTGAAAGGTAAAATCTCACCAATAGGATCTTTTGTTCCTGTTACACATATATAATCCATTTCAACTCTTTCATCCTTGTCATAAGCAAATATTTCTTTTTCATAGGAATATCTTGCTCTAAACAATATATTTGCAATGCAGTTCTTCTTTTCAAAAATATATACTAAAGTAAGATTTATAGATTTGATATATACTATCCATCTCAACATAGCAATATCAAAAGTGAAACAATTTGAAATCATATCTAATAAAGATAAACAATCTATCTCCAAAATTATATCTATTCCAATTAAATATTTTTTTTTTATCTTTAGGATAGTTAAAGCACTCCAGAGTTCTCTTTTAACTTGAAGATAAGCTCTTTGCCTCTCAATAAAAACTTTGGCTTCAAACCTAATAATAAATCTTCAAAACTCTAAATTTTGTATAAACCAAAAATCCATTTTTAAACCTATCTACATTAAAAAGTATAAAATTAGAGAACTTATTTGTATCCTTGGACTTGCCATCCTCAAAGATATTCCTCAAAAGTCCAAAAAATCATCACCAGTTTTTAAAGAAGTTTCTTCTAATTGTTCCCTATTTCTTTGATTATTGGTCATTATAGTTAAAAATTATACTAGCCTCTTTCTATCATAACTCTTGATCCTTGCATAATGAGAGCCATCATCTAGCACCTTAGTCTCCATTCTTATAGTTGTAATATATGGCTATCTCAAAATCATAGGATAGGTAGTAAATTCTTGTACAAAAAAATTTTGCTCTACCTCCACATCTTCAATTCTTATTCTAACTGCTGAATATGCTCTATATAGTTCACTCTTCTTATTATTTGTAGCCTTTATTATCCATCTATGGTTGATATCAATAGGCCACATTCTCCTTTTATAAATATTCTTAGACATTATATTGATTTCAAATCCATGATCAATTAATACCAGATAGATTTTCTTACTATCTTCAATCATCACCTTGGCTTTTATAGTAGCCCTAGCCTAATATATATGAGAAAATGCAGGCTTCTCTTCAACTCTTGTCCTTTCATATTTATAAACTGATACCCTCACTTGCTCATATCTTTTATTTTTGGCCTTCTCTACTCCACATTTAATTACTTTAACTTTGTTCATATATGCATCTTATTGGTGGAAGTACTAGAGGCATTAGGTTCCTTGAATCCTTTTTCCTTGTTAAGTTCTTTATTATTTTTAAATATATTCACATCACCAATAGAAAAGTCTTCATGCCCCTGTTGGATCTTTTTGGAGATTGACAATTAGAGTTGGATAGCTAGCTTGAAGCCTCTTCCAAAGACATTAAGTTTGTTGCCATAGGGTTTTGAATGACTTTGCAATTATTATTCAAAGTCAATATTTGTATTGATGTTTTGGGTTTTATGTAAGACAATGATGGCTTGTATTCAGGACTGATTCATGTAATTTGTATAGCATCTATGGTTTAAAATTTGATATTGTTTGGATTTTTGGGTGTGCTAAGTATGTGCAAAAGTTTGTATTAATCTAACGATGCAATCAGGAGATATTTGGACTTTGATACAAAAGGTTGTCAAAAGTTGGCAATTTGGATAGGATTTCTATGATAACTAAAGATCTAACAATTGCATCAATGTAAATTTTGGCATGGTGATAGAAGACTTGGAGATCAAGCTACAAACCAAGTTTAAACTGAAGTTCATAATTGAAGAAGGAGAAATCACCATTGGAATTTTTGCATCAATTTTCAAATTGGCAGCCGAGTGTCATCAATGCGGTTTTTGGGCATTTTCTCGCAATCTGTAAGTTGGGTTGGACTGAATTTTTTTGAGAATGTAGAAGGCTTATACCAACATTTGTGTGCAAAATTTCACACTAAGTGGACTATTGGATTAAAAGTTATATCTTGTCAAAGCTCACTAATTAGGATTAGAGCTTGCAAAGAAAAATAAAAAATTGCTTAATTATAAAAGAAACGAGGCAATTAGGATATATGTATGGTTGATGTTACTAAGAGGAGTGTTTTTAAATACTTTTGAATTGAAATTTGAATTATATTCTTCATATATGGATAAAATCTATTAGGGTTTCTTGATTATTTGTAAATACAACTTTACCTTCCACAGCTAGGTGCCCGGTGCATTTGCGAACAAGACAACATATAATACGACAATGTATTTGATGATAATTTCATGGTAAAAAATAGATTCAAAGAATATTCATAAGAATGGGAGAATTAAACTAAAACCTTCATCAATATGTAGTCATCTGTTCCAAGATAGAATAGAGTAGTAGAAGCAAGTCAGTCATCCATGTCTAATCTTTAAGTATTGAGAGATTTAGCAAAACAAGATTCAGAAGATTCACTTGCTATATAAGCTTTGATTAAATCAGTGCAATTTTCACAACCTTCAATTGAGCAAAGTGAGAACAATACATTTCAATGCCAAATATAAATACAATTGGAGCTACTAGAAGTAACATCTAACCATACAAGTCTCGATTCTAATACTCGAGCTTTAATGATATTGCTTAAGCTTAGAAAGGTGAATCCTTCTAAACTTGAGATCTTGTTTGGAGGATGTTTTGAAGGCCGCAATGAAGATCAAATCCTTAGATGGAATATTTCAACAACAAAGGTACTAGCTTAAAGCCATAGGCAATTTCTTTGAGGACTAATAGAACCTATTATCTAGGAAAAAATGACAAAATACATAGCTTCATTAATATAGCATATTTTATATTTTTTACATATGTAAAAAGATTTTTGAAGGTATGAACTTCTTTTGGAACTCGTTGCTAGAAAAGGAGGTGATATTAGGGACATACACTTTGGAAGTTCACAAAACCTTTTAAAATATTCTAGAGATTCTTGAGTTGGTGAAAGTCGGTTGAAAAGCTTCTTAGTTGGTGAAAGTAGCTCGAGAAGCTTTGTAGTTAGTGGAAGGAGCTTCAGAAGCTTCCAAATTGGTAGAAGGAGCTCAAGAAGCTTCTTAATTGGTAGAAGCTGCTTGAGAAGCTTTTTAGTTTGATGGAAGCTGTTCAAGAAGCGTCCTAGACAAAGGTATATGTGGGAGTCAAGGTTGAAGAGTTCTTCAATCTCAACAATGCATCTTTTTGAGTTTTAGCTCACTTTTCTTCGTATTGTTCATAGACTCATCTAGATAATTCAAGTTCTTGTTGGTTTCTTCTTGAAACCTTTTTTAATTCAAGTCTCTTGTTTTGTATTCTCAAGTCCTTGATTTTATGTGCATATATGTGAATATATATATATATATATATATATATATATATATAATCTATATTATAGATCAAATTTTATAACAAAATATTTAGCTTAAGATCTATTACACAATCCAATTTATTTAAGATTATATTAATTTTTTATGTTAATTTAAAAATATATAAGTAATAATATGTATAGATAGAATTGTAAATCCTAAATAATAACAATTATATTAAAATATATCATAAGATAAAATAAAAATAAAAAAATTGTGAATTAACATAACTATACAAATATTTAAGATATTTAATACTTATAAACCAATTACAAATACTTTAGATAAATATATCAAAAAATTTAAACAAATCTAATATATAAAAATAGAATTTTAAGTAATCTATAGATTTAATTATTAATATATATATTTAAATGCACAAAAAAGATCATTTGATTTTTTAAAATTCTTTTGTTTTATTTTTTTTTTTTTTTTTGATTTTGCTTTATACATATTTTAAGATTTAAGCATGTTTGTTCTATTTTTTAAATTTTGTATATCTATATATGTATCTTTTATAAATATATATATATATATATATATATATATATATATCTTTATTTTTATAATTTTAATTTTATAATTTTTCTTTGCAAAAAATTGTAAACATAAATTGTAAACAAATATGTTATATTTTATAAACATAAATTTTTAAGCTAAAATATTAAATATTCTTATATCTCTATCTATTTTGTAACCAAATTGACTAGAATTTTTAATTTTGATATTTTAATATGCATTAAACTTGTTATAAACTAAATTATTATAATAGATAAATAAACATATTTATTCTTAATTGATAAATATGATTTTGATGTTATTTGTTGCATAGTTTCTATATTATCTAATTTATTTTATTTAAAAATTATTTTATTTTTATTAACATTGCATCCCATCTCTTAGATTCAGTAATATTTGTTGGACAATAAGCTCCATTAAGAACTAAAAAATTTCTACAATGCAAGCATATACAAGTTTATACTTTTTCTCTATTTATTTGAAATTACAATATAGATTTTATATATATATATATATATATATATATACATACATAGTATAATATATCTATATTTTGATAATTTGAAGTAAATTTTGTCTTTGTTCTTTTTAAACAAGTAATTGTCACAAATAATTGCATAAAAAGAAAATAATCAATAAGATTTATTTATTTTTAACAATATAATCCATTAATCTTTAACTCCAAAAGAGTTTTCTCAAATAAAAAATATAAAGTTCAATTAAGTAAAAAATATAAAGTTCAATTAAGTAAAAAATTTGAAACAGAAAATAAAAATACTGAAATATGCTTCTTTTGGGTATCATTACACCGTTACAAGTTCTCATTTCTAGACCAATGGTCTTAGTCAATCTACCACTTAAATAAAAACATGATTTAAAAAAGCAGTATTGTTATTATTAATTTAGACAAAGATGCGGGAATTGAAGTACTTTTACAGAGCTGTGGAGTTCGTCTTAAGTTACTTTTCTCGCGATATAGGGATTTAAACATACGCATGGCACACAAGTCATACACGAATAAACTAAATGGTATGAAATGGTATGAAAACCAATCTTCGAGCTTCATGGCCCAAATGTTACTCATCTTTCATTTGAATGAAGATCTACATAGGTCGAGATGAATTGCTATTAATATGTGCAGGTAAATTGGGAAAAATTGCACCCACAGATATCTCATCCTGGCGCATTGACATGGCGGATAAGTAGAAGCCATTCCTGCGCTATAAAAAAATGCACACCTGATTCCTGAACTGCTGAGAAGTAGACAAGTAGACAAGTAACTCTCTAAAAGGAGCCCCAACAGCCCCAGGAAACGAAACCTGTGCAGAAGAAACAAAAGGGGGCATGAGGATGGAACAAGAATGAATGATAGCTGAAAGACTAGCTAGCACGGGGATTCCTGCTAAGATTTACCAATGTTTCCTGCCTCTCTATCATCCAGTGTTGCCTCATCCCCAAGCGAGGCCTGCAGCAGCTCCATTGCACTCGTCTTCGTCCCTGCAACTATCGCCTGCCTAGACTGCCCCAAAGAACTGCCACGCGCTAGACTAGGAGTCTTTGAAACAGAACTACTCGCAAGAAACCTGTCTGAGAATATTCCAACACCACTTGAACTACCCGCAGTCGGAGTAGATGAAATCCCTTTTGTTCTCATGCCTAGGCTGCTGACACCATCCCGGAGCAATTCAGAGCCGTCATCCTTACTGAAAGAGGCTTGAAGAAGATCCATTGCGCTTGCCTCACTTCCACGCCCAGCCAACCGACCAAACGATCTGCTCTTCGGAAGTGAATTGCTGGGTGAAGATCTGCTCAAGAGAAATTTGTCTGGGGTGCCTGCTGCCTGGACTGCTGCGGCTGAGGCAGCTTTTCTGGCTGCTAGTAGGACAGCGTTCTCGACTGGAGTGCCATCCTTCTGTGTATCTGTGAGTTGTATCTCCTCCCTATTTATCTCCCCCACTGCGCTTACTTGATTTTGTGGAAAGTTGGATCGCGTTGCTGCTGGATGTAACTCCCTGTATTAATAACAAAGGTAAGCAGGTGACGCAATGAAACCTCCAAAAACTGTGTACTCTACACTGACACTGTGTAATCAAAACGCCGCTTTGCTATGTAGATTCCACTTAGGTGCGCAGAAGAAAGAACGTTGCAGCAAGCTACTGCTCACCTGGTGTTCTGTAAGCTCTGAGCAGTCATGCTCGTTGATGCATTACTTCCAGTGCCTTGATGTAAAGGTTTAAGTAGACTCACGTCCCAACCTGAAGTTTCAGTCTGTGCACTGTTCATAGTTGGCATGTACTCAGAGTACGAATCCTCTGGTGTGTTGAAATCTATGGGAGCATTTGGCACGTTCTGCTGCTCTTTAGTATCATGCTCAATCCGCTTGGCGAGATTTTGACGCTGGTCGTCTGTTAAAGGCTACATCAAGACAGACATTTGGTAATAAGTGCATAAGCAGAAATCGAGAGATATAAAACACATTTATAAGAAACTGGAACATAAACAATACTTAACAAAATTAGTGTATGTGGGAGTTAAGAGCTGAGGTGGTCAATATCATGCCCCAAACGACAATGAAAATTCAGACTTATAAGTTGATCACACAAGAACGCTTACTCCATGTGAGAATCGGCAATTACTGCCATCCAGGCAGTGACCTCGTGTGTGCCAGAACTTGCAGGGGAATGTATCCAAAGTATGTGAGAATGGGCAATCATCTCCTTTTAAACAGCGATTGACCATAAAGAACTTGCAAGGCTGTATCAGATCCAGATATTAGTACTTACTAGACGGGCGTTTCTGAAAATACACACCACAGGAAGTTCAAGAAACAACTGCTGATTTTTACAATCATAACTCCAATCGTAAGACAACATCCAAAGCTACTGAGGTGAACATTCACACACTCGTTTTGTCCACATTACTTTTTCGAACTGTAACAATAATCCATACGCATCGTAGGTAAGTACTACTGACATCTGACTTGGTGACAGGAACCACATCATGCGAAAATGTACATTTCGCACCCTGCAAAGAACGTGGCAAAGTGATTTAGTAACAGGGCACCAACTTTGTGTCTGAGAGGAAGAATTGAACCAACAAAGAAGCAACAAACCAAAACTCTATGCACTATTAATTAAACCTATTCAAGACTTTTGAAAAGAAAATACATGATGAAGGAAGATAAGAGGTACCAATGTACAACGCCCTTTAATATAAAACTTGCAAAGGGGAACTTTGGGTTTGAACGTGCTGACTGGCAAACGTGGACGCCTAATACCTAGCTCCTTTTCTTTCTCAGCTCGCTTTCTCCGAAACGCAATCTATTAGAACAAAGAAGAGGAAATAGAAAAACAAGAAAAAAGAAGGTCATTTAGATAGTTGTCTTCAATAACTAAATCACAGAACACGTTACAAGGAAACATCTTGGCTCACACTAGTACCTAGGCAACTTACCATAAAGCAAACAAAACGACACATGAGTTGCAGAAGCTTGGAAGGAACTAGGGATTAAGAATTAGCTCAATAACATCTACTTTTACTATTCAACAAAGGTCCTTATGTACAGCTAAAAAAAGATAACAGCGAAACCACCTTCTTTTTCAGTTTTCTCTCTGCAGAAATAGGAGCACGAGTTTTCTTCTTCCCATCCTCATCGCTGTCAATCTATATCAAATTTACAATGATCATAAAGAAGTGCTTTAAATCAAACTGAACAATTTCTAGAAATAAACACTGCAAACAAAAGAGAAGTAGATTTTTAAAACTATAGAGGTCCACAGGACCTTACCTACTTGCAGTCATGCTCATGGTCCATCAGAAATGTCTTCGTCAATTGAAGAATAGAATTCTAGCTTACCTTGATGCGTCGAGTAATTGAAACTTGGACACTATGAAAAGCTGGAAGCGACTTGTAGGTGCTTAGACGCTGGTTGACGTTAACGAATTCCATAAGGCTGACTTACATAATGCAAAAAATATGTTTCTGATCTTACTACTTAATCAAAAAATCAAAGAAGGATTAAAACCTACCTTTGAGCTTGAAATTTGCTCATCCCCAACATCGGTAGTCCACAAACCAACTTCCTCTTCAACCAGCTGTGACAACAACCCTCTATTATCCTGCCAAAAGTACACATTCAATACTGTAAATCACAAGCAGGTTTGTGATCTTTATTCACAGAATGTAATAATAAAACACAGAGTAAAAGCAACCAGAGGACTACCAAGAACAATGCAGCAACAGTGTTCACACACACGATGACCACAAATCACAGGTAAATGCATAGCAAATAACAGCATAAGAGAAAATCTGGTTATTCTGGCGTCAGAATGCGACAAGTAGCATTGTACACGTTAACAGTTATTCATGTACAACAGTGTCTCAGCAGATACCTCTTCGATGACCTCGCCTTCTTCGACACCGGCGTCAGTCTCATCCTTTTTACTCCCTTTCTGTTGCTTCCCTCCAGCCCTCCTAACAGTGTCAGTAGACTCTACCTGCTTCGAAACAATGGCCAAGCGGTCTGCACAAAAACTCAAAACACAACTTCTTGATTTGGGAACACCAAGAATGAAAAAACAAATCAAAAAGGAGGAGCAACGACATGCACCAAGAGTTGGCCACAATTCAAGAAAAGTGTGTGATAACAATCAGATTTAGAGCATTTAACAATGGGGCTTACCTCCTTGCTGTCTCCCATCAGCGTTGAACTCAGTAGTTGCTTCATTAGAAACCTTCAGCGCTCTCTCCAACCTCGACTTCTTCCTCTGCCTAGACAAGGCACCTTTACCCTTACGACGTTTGTTATTCTTTTTATGGTCTTTACCCAACTGGCTGCCTGCTCCTCCTGCTGAGTTTTGATTCATCCTTCCATCCGCGGCAAACCGCGTAACCACTGGTGTGAGTCCTTCAGTACGATAGTCAAATATGCCTTCATCTTCCTCTTCTTCCGGTTCTTCCGCTTCATCCTCGTATTTATCGTCTCTACAATCCATGGGATCGGCATTGTCAACTTCATCGTCTTCCCCACTTTCCCAACCCGCAGATAACTCACCATCTTCGAGCTCTCCCTCTTCGAGAATTTCATGCTCCAGTTCTTGCACTTTTACTTCGAACTTCTCATGCTCGCCAGTCGTCACAATAATTTGATCCCCTGTTGCAGCAAGCCATAAAGTTGAGTACTCCAGTACATTTCACATTTCACAGCATTAAGAGTATGAAGCATAAAATTGAAAAGCATATCCCTTTATTACAAAGCTTCGTACGCAACAAGGTCTCCAGGTTTCGACGTGGTAGGCGCGATACTGGTATCAGAATTTAGGGTTTGGGTGAGGACTGTAGCATTAATAAATGATAACCGGGGATTTGATTGTCGACTTCAAGTCAAACACGCAGAGTAAACAAACCGACACAATCAAGCCCTGATTTAAGCAAGTATGTTATGCAACAAAGAAAAATGAACAGATGAACAAATAAAAAGGTTAAAGTACGTACCTGGAGAAGTTGCAATGTTGGTAGACGAATTCACAATCGAAACTACGAGCTCAGAAGCTGTATTAGACTGGAACGAGCTCGAAACCATCGAATCAAGCTCATCTGCAACTGGTCCATCGGAGACACCTGTAACAGTGCGGGGAGAAGACAAATCTTGACTGTTTGTTGACCCGTCCCTTACAGCATTCAAGAGATTACCAAGAATATCAGACGACCAAGAAACAGCGTCCCCAGAAAGCAAACGTGATTGCAATTCCGCAGTCGTGCTAGGTTCCGACGCAGGTACATTGGCCAGGTCGGTGAAGACGGATTCCAAATGCTCGGGAAGAGGAGAAATGGATTGAGCAGGTGAGGACCGCGGGCTAGAGTTTGCCACCAGATTGCAACTGGTTGAGCTTATCCCTGGCAACACATCTGCAGATGTTGACAAGAGAATCGATGAACTCAACCCCACCAGCGAATTATTTACCGAGGAATCAGCTTTGACATCACTCTCACTTTCCAACGCGGGAGAGATCGGCGAGGGAAGCTGAGCAGGATTAGGGTCTAGAGAGGAAACCAGTGATGAGACTCGCAATTGAGAGCCTTCCGACGCATCACTACAAACTTCCCCCTTCTGAGACCCTGGGGATGACACCGGATGACCCACGTAAGAGGACACACACTCAGATCCCGCAAGATTGTTCATTGAATTCCCTGCTCCAATCGGTGAACTTGGGCAACACGACAAGGCTGTCTCGAAACTCGAACGCGTATAGCTAAGGCCACCCATACAAATATAAGTGCGAATTGATCAAATATTCACTCGACGTAGGATGAATTGCAACAAATCAATTCTTCAATGTCAGAACAGAGATTTGACACAGAGTCCTCGCTCAAATTCAGCACTGAAGAAAGCGGCCATGGCGGCCCCATTATCATGCGCTCATCTTGCTTGACATTCATATCAGTAGCGTGTACAACTGAAACCTATCTCTGAAATT
Source organism: Physcomitrellopsis africana (assembly GCA_036785485.1). Classification (NCBI taxonomy): domain Eukaryota; kingdom Viridiplantae; phylum Streptophyta; class Bryopsida; order Funariales; family Funariaceae; genus Physcomitrellopsis; species Physcomitrellopsis africana. The sequence continues at coordinate 61,931 of JAWRVF010000840.1, forward strand.
TGCAGTGTGCTTGTAAAAGCTCCCCTAAACCCTCGAACAGGATCCACTTCTGCTCTTGTTTGAAAACACCTTTGAACCCCCTTCTGAGACGACATAAAGCTCGAAAACTTTACTCTGAGCAATACTTCCTCCGACGCACATCTATCTCTCCTTCCACATGTCAGTTATGAGATGAAAGTCTAGGACATAAAACTTCGAACAGGATCCACTTCTGCCCTTGTTTGAAAACTCCTTGGAACCCCCTTCAAAGACAACACAAAGCTCAAAATCTTCACTCTGAGTAGTACCTCCTCCGACGCACATCTATCTCTCCTTCCACAGGTCGGTTAAAAGATGAAAGTCAGACAAAAGCTTGTCACGATAATTTCTGTGACCTCCTCTGCGGACTTTGATAAACCCATATCTCAGTTCTTCTGAGGTCAATTGTATCTCTTGCATACAACCATGATACAAAAATCTACGAGATAAAGCAATGACAGTCTATCATCGGCTAAATGTAGATTTCAACTTCTTCTAATGTAATTTTCAGATACAGCAGACAATACAACAGGATGCAGCTTCTGATACTATTGCCAATATGCACTCTAGATGGTAGGATGAACGAGAATATACTGCGTGAAACTTAATATTTAAAAAAATTCTTTGTGGGGTTTAGAATACTTTCGCTGCGCACGACACACAATACAGGAGCCAAGTTTCGGACGGAGGAGTTGATATGGCTGGGCGTCACTCCCATGATGATCAAACTTGACTATCGCAAGCATGTCATTAACGCAAATTCGCCACCTTGCGATTTATTTGGTAGTACTTAAATTCACAGAATAACTTGGCGTGCATGGTATTCAAACTCTTTCTAAACGCAAAAAAGCGTGGTCATGCGCAGTTGGACTGCTGCACTGACACCTCCAATACAATACATTCGACTTTTGCAAGAAGATTACCGAGGGCGAAAATTACGAAGGGAATCAATAGATTCTTAAAATTTTGCAGAAAGTAGTTCGCATCACAGTTCGATTGGCACTAAAACAACACGAAGCAAACAAAGAGACAGGAAAGCAAAGTTATCGGAGTGAGGGAAAACACCCTAGTAATAATCACTGCACCGAATCTTTGAGGTGCGTGATCCCCACAGCACTTACATACAACAAAACATGGTCCAATCTGAGTCGCGGTTCTAGAAGACTGTCACATGGCTTGTGACAAAAATCAAGGAGAAGCTTCAACCTCGAGACTGAAATTTCAAGTGCACCTACACTTGGGAGCAACACAGACTTCTACAAACATTGAAGGCAGATAAACTCATTGCGCAGGCAGACGACTGCGAACTTAAGGTGGCGCGTACTAAACTAATCTAATTGTTCTCATGGTGTCAAGAGTCGCTTGCAAAGGCAACACAGTCCGGAGATGATGCTCTAAAACCCAATTCATACGCCAAGTAGAGACATGGGTCTGGAAGGTAAGCACAGTTTCATAGCTCCACTAGCAAGAGAACACTTTACGATTCGCTGTAAAGGCCATGGTGCATTTCAAATAGCTGCAGGACCAGGGACTCCAACAACCGTTTGAGAACCAAATCCTTGACATTCGAAGAACTGCCATAATCAACAGAGATATCATAGTCGCAGGTGCACGGGCATCTCAACAAATGTTGAAACCGAGGTAAATCATGTTCGCCAACGTGCCCAACTGCTCTGTAGCTCCAGACATGGATGGTGGCCTTCTCGAATTAAAGATATTTGATTTTGACGGCTGTAACAATAGCATGCATAGCAGAATAGTCCAATGATTAGTGGGAGCCAGTACAGGTTCTGCGAATGAATTCCAGCAGTAAAAACCAATCATGTGTAGATCAACAACCTTCTTTCAAGGTATGGTTATTGTTGCCCGAAACAGCAACAATTAAACCTGTTTCCCAACTGAGATCTCTGCAAGTCTCACTCCTAAGACAAAACAAGAGCGGAACCTGCATCATTCAAACGCAGGGAAGTGTTGCAGGAACCGTTAGCATCCTTCTTCACCTTGAGGTCAGTCCATGCATGTTGACTAGTTGCAAGTATCTTCTGCGAGATCTAATGCAGATGATTGTTCTATATCCTGTGGCTATTGAGAAGAAACACTTAGATAGGATTCTGATATCACTCAAGCCAATCCAAAAGCGTTTCTGTTAGGGAAGTGTGCAATAGCAATATCGAGAAGAGAAGAGAACAGTTTTCCTCCCGCCAACAAATAGGGTCTGATAACCGCACCTGCATTCACATCAGATCACTAAATCGGTCAGAAGCTAAGCAGTGTTCACAGATCATGACATCATGATGCAATCGGCCACGATTTGTTGAGCGAAGTTGACATAAAAAAGAGAACTCCTTGGATAATGATGACAGACTTCCTTAAAACCTGGTTACAACACGACCTGGTCCGTAAACTGCTCTACTTGAAGAATTCGACGAGCCTTATGCTACAACGCATCTCACATACCAGACGACTATCCACATTGCACACGCTTTGAACAACCGAGTAGAACGCAGCATTGCTTTCGCTCGAGCAAAAAGTCACCAGGATGAGCGGGGCGCTCTTACTTTGTCTGGAACAAAATGTGGATGTCTCGAATGGCGCCAGCCCTGTTCAGAATTCAGATCATATGAAAGAAGTTTTACATAATGTGCTCGAGTCCTTCGCCAGTGGAAGCAATTGTATGTTTGAAGTGAACCTTCTCGTAACTTGCGAGGACCATGAACTTCATGTAATTCACAAAAGTCGAAGTTCCAACACCCCAGATGTAGTCAATCACGGCTGACGAGACCCCAAATGCCAAGCAGTTCGGCACCCTCGCCACCAGTAGTTCCAGTTCCATAAGCTTGTTCACCAGCTGCGCATTCTGCAACATGAGCGGCCGCAGCTGCTCAACCAGATACACGACGGCGAATATTACATGCGACAGTGCTTGATCCACTGCTCCCCCTGCTTCATCAAGTATAAGCCTTCAACATGCTTGATGACCCTCCGCCACAATGTACTCTGCTGCGGAATCAAACACTAGTGTTGGTGCAGCGGCGACGACATCACAGCAGCCAGCATAGCAGTCCAAATTACGAAAAAGAAAATCGAGCCCCAGGAAGTGTGGGAAAGCAAAACTGTGAGCGCATTGTCGGTATGCATGGGATCTCCAGTGATTTGAATCCCACTGACGCTCGCTTGAAACTTGTAGAAACAGCAACGGAGAGACACTCATCTCCATCTCGCGTTGCTCCGGTCCTAGACTTCTTCCTCCCAGTGACCTCAACACTCTTGCAATTAAATCCTCCAGCACGATAGTCATCCAAGGTTCCAACTTACGAATCCAATATCTATTCTAGCAGAATTTCAAAAAACCACCCATCTCTCGAACAGTAAGTTTCGTTGAAAGTTCTGCCTAGCAACTAAGTTCAGTAACTATGTGCCGAAATTCAGAGATGCATGCCAACGAAGATGGTCATTATGGGAAAAACCCCTTCAACAACCACAACCTAGCCCTAACCCTAATTTATGCTGTTTCCAAATCCGAAAATTTCAACTTGAAAAGGCAGAGCATCAGAAACTACACTCCAAAAGTAAACACTAAGACCCAGCTCTGAAATATGGCAGGTCTGCCGACACATGCAATCTACTTCAAATGTCGTTCGATTCCCACAAACCATCCCATCCCATCCCATCCCATTCCAGTATTGCAGGTTAATTGGTAATGTAGAACTGCAACGACGAGTTCATGGCACTGACAGTATTGCACTGAAGTAAAAGTGGATTACAGTTGCATGGATTACAGTGGTTCACACAGGTGCGAGCAAGAGTGGGGAATCCGCCCTGCCCGGCCCTGCACAACTGTGGCTCCCAGCCACTTACAAGGGGTCTTCCCTCTCGTGTGGGTGCTCCGTTGCAGGAATGCAGGAATGCAGGAATGCTGCCATGCCGTGACAGATCCTTCATCGTGCTGGTTTCAGTGCCTTACAGCTCTGGAATCAACTGCTTCGTCTTGCCATGCTTCCTCCCACAAGCAGGGCTACATGCCATTCTTTACAACTCCATTCACACCTATGTAAATAAATAAATAAATAAATAAATAAATAAATACCTTTTAAGCAGACTTATACAAGCTTTGCATGAAAATATTGTATTTAGAGGCTATTGAAGAAGGTAACAGAGTTTATTTATTTATTAAAACTATACAGACTACATAACTTGAGTTATATGGTTTAATACAATGTTGCACCATTAAATAAGTGTATAAAAGAACTTGAGATGCTCTTGGAGTACAAAATGTATACATATATTTATTTATATATATATATATATATATATATATAGTATTTGGACTAAATACAAATTAAAGGAATAAAAAATGATTTATATCATTTCTTATATAGAACAATAAATTTGAATACAAAATTAGTTTAATAATATTTTTGATATACCAAATATATTAATTATATTCACAAATCAAGTAATACACAAGACCTTTCTTGCAAAGATAATTTCTTCTAATTTTCTACATATTATTGGTTTTCTAATATTTTATAACTTATAAAATTGAAGTATATAAATATAATTAAAATAATATATCATGTAAGTAATACAATTTTTTTGGCTAAAAAGTTTTGTTATTATTTGTGATATTTTTTTATTTTTAGAATTTTTCGAATTTTATTTAAAATTTTGTTTTAGTAGAATCTAATTGAATACAGTAATACAAAAATCTGGCAAAAGTAGGTTATGACTAAGAGCAAAAAATTTAATGGTGGAGAGAGTAAATAATAATGTATAATAGCTTCAAAAATCTCAAATATTTTGGTCAATTTTTTATAATTTAATATTTGATATATATATATATATATATATATATATATATATTCTAAAATATATGATATTTTTTTTGAGTGACCCAAAAATAAAATTTAATAGCAATAATATATTGATGTATATTTTGAAGATGATTTTGACATATCTAAGGTATATAATTTTTTAATTTTTTTATTAGTATATTTTTAAATATAAATTACTAATAAAATATTTTATTTATAAAGATTTTTTATATATTAGATAATCTAATTTAAAATGATATATTTTAATTGATAACTTTTAGTTGTTAATTATCCAATATGCTATAAGTTTAAGAGATAAATTTTTATTTTAATCCCAATCAATAAAATAGTGTTAATTTTTTAAAAATTAACTATTACAATAATATTATTTATATCATTGATAATAAATTCTATTTTTTGGATATAATTTTTTTTAAGTGACCTAAAAATAAACTAATAAAAATTTTATTCTAAAATTAATCTAGAATATTTAAAAATAATTATAATGATCATATATAAATTAATAGATATTATAATAAATTTTTATACTATAAATTTTTTTATTTTTTATGAATAGATTTTAAATATAATGAATTAAAAACAACTAAGATTGTTATTAGAAACTTTGATTCTTAATTCTTTTTATACTTTGATGTGTATTTAATATAAGCTCTATAACTTTTTTAAATATTATAATTATGAAAAATTAATATTTGAGATATATATCAATTCTTAATTTTAATTTATTCTTTTACTAAATATTTCTAATGCTAATATCCATATTACTTAAGTAAATAGAAGTAAACAAAAGTGAGTAGAAACATGTTGGAAAAGTAATATCTTTGTTAAGAAGCTTTCAAGAAGTTTCTTACATACACACTAGATATTTAGAATTTTATAGATTTTCTACATGGTTATTGAAACTTGTCTTACAAGTTTTTTATTTTCAATAAGTTATGTTGGAAGCAATCTACAACTTGATTTTTTAGACCACAAGTCTTGTGGTCCCTAGAAAGCTTTCACAATATCTTATTTGTATCTAATATATATGGAGGCAAGACTAAGGCCATCCTTAGTCTTGTCAACACCTTTCTTGTATTCTAGTCTTGGTTCAAGACTCTCTAGGTTCTTTGTAATTGGCAATAGCCATTATAGTTTTTTTTAATATTATATTTATTTCTTATTCATCTATTTTTTTTTCTTTCAATGACACAAGAGTATATTGTTTCTTCAAGGTTTTGTCATAATTCATGTCCTTGAATGTTCTATTTATTCAATTTTAATCTAAGATCTACTTAATCCTAAATCTAAACAAGTCTTAATGTATTAAAACGTAGATCCTAAATAACATAAGTAAATCTTAATAAATCCTACTTTTCATGATTTAAATTCTATTTCTAATAATCTTTATCTAATAAATACTAATCTTTATTTTAATCTTAGTTTTATAAAATCCTAAGTAAATCCTAATGCTAATAAATTCTAAATAAATCCTAATCTTAAAAATCTTATTTTTGAAAAATACTTAAATAATTCTAATCTTAATTCTAATAAGTTTTAAAAAGTCTCAATCTTAATTAAATCCTAATTATAACAAAGCTTGATATTACTAAGAATATTATATAAAATCTTTAATATCCTTATAAATCCTTATCTTATAAGAATTATAATAATTTATGTTTTTTAAATGGAATATAAATAATCACAAATGGAATTAACCTAATAAAACTATTGTATAGATAGAAAAAATTTAAAAATTTATTATTAAATTATTTAAAATAATTAATTCAACTTGCCTTTAATATTCATGCAATAAATTTATTCTTTTAAAAAATATTTAAGTCTATTTAAAAACTTTAATTACTATCACATATTTCTAAAAATTAAATTAAATTTTTTTATTTTATTTTAAATATTATTCTTATAATTTTTTATATAATAACTCTATAAATAGATATCTACCATATTTAAAGAGAGTAATATTAAATTGTTTATCAAATTACTATGCTTCTTATTTTAAATAATATCAATTCTAATATTTGAATTTTTTTCTAACTTAAATTACTTTATAACAAATATATTATTAGTTGTATTATTCTTATATTAATTATATTTTTTATATTATTTAGATAAAAAAAAAATGCTATTTTTTTACAAATACTTAGCATTATTGAGTTATTACTAATTTCCAGCTAATACACAAGAAAAAAAATGTTTAATTTCAACTTTTATAATTTTCTTATCTTACATAGTTTTGTTTTTTTGTTTTTATTTTTATTTTTATTTGTTTTTTAATATTTTTCTTAACATATAAAAAATCTAATTTATAATTATATTTTATCTAAAATTTATTATAATCTCAACTTAATATATATATATATATATATATATATATATATATATTCTTTCTTTTAGCTTATTTTAATTTTAATTTTTTGGAAGTTTATCTTTGTTTCTATTCTATATAAAGTGAATCCCTTTATCAAAGTATCTCTTCTTTAGTGTCATTGATTGATTGTTTATTATCATTTTTTATATAAATATTTATATTTTAATTTATTTTGGAGCCACCTTAAATCCAAGACTTCTTCCACTTTAAGCTCTTTGTTATTATTTATTTTGATAGGAGGTGGTGGTAATTTTTTTCTTTTAGATATATTGATTGTAATATAAGGCTTAAGAAGAGATATATAGAATACATGATAAATCTTCATTAATTGTCATAATTGTAATTAATATATAATTAAATTGATATATTTTGAATAATTAATGGATTAAGCCTTCAACAATCTAATTTGTCATAAGTTCAATTAGTCTTGATATCACAATGGAATAATTATATCTTATTAGCAACTTTGAATGGAAGTTATTCTTTTATAAGAATTTATGCATTAGGATATTGTTGTTGTATTATAATACAACTATTAGGTGAAAAGATAGATAAAGATTAAAGTATATAAAAGGACTTAAATAAAATATTAATAGATTTTTTTTTATGAAATCAAAGCTAATAGATGAAAATAATTATAAAATTAATATTTTATATTATTTATAATTAAAAAATATTTATCTATTTTGTGAGATAATAAATAAAATAAGAAATGATAGAATAGATGTAAAAATAATATAATTACCTTTGAATTAAAATTAAAATATATATATTTTAATAAATACTACTAAAATATGATATTAGATTGATATTCAAAGAAGATCATTTGTGAGGTAAGGTTGAAATTAAACCTTGAGATACAAAAAAAATCACTTATGGCAAAGAGAGGATATTTTTGGAGATCTAAGTATAAGATTAAGGAGAAGGTTTTGAGAGCTTTTGAAGACTATAAAAAATATAAGATTTTGATATAAAGAGGGAAATAAAGTTTAATGTGATTTTTGGCTAAGTTTTTTAAAATCTAGAAATAAAATATGGAAGGATCTTTATAAGCTTGTTTATATGCAAGCAAATACATTGGTTCTCAATTACAGTGTGATTTTAACAATTTAAGTGCAAGACATTTCTTTGCATATGCAAGAAGGTACTAGAATATGACAAATTGAAATTGCTTACTTTTTTTTAGATATCAAAAGATCAAAATATTAAATGATGAAGATGTTTGAGATATTGATAGAAGACACAATATTAAAACTTTAAAGATATAATTTATTCTTTTATAATTTTTTAAAGATTTTTTTTCTTAAGATACTTATACCAATTATAAGTATAATATAAAAGACTATAAGGTTGAAGAAGAATTATCTATTTATATATTTGATTCTTTTCTTTTGTCCAAATTTCTTTAAAAAATTTATCATCTATTTGTAAAGATTTTTCTTAAATTTATAAGTTTTATTATTATTATTATTATTATTTTTAAATATTATATGTAATCTTATTTTTATATTAATAAATTAATAATATAATTTTAGAAATAATTTATAATATTAAATATAAATATATATATATATATATATATTATAAATTATTTCTTATCTATATAAAATTTAATTTTTTAGTTGATTATAATAATATTAAAAACCATATTTTAACTAAATTTTATCATAAAATCTTTAAATAAAACTAAATAAAGAATTAAAGATGATCTTTTTAATATTAATTATTTTAAAACATTCATTAGTCCTTGCAATCAATGATAGTGACTAATACTTTTTTATCATAGATCAAACTTAAACTTTTGTATCTTTTTTGTAATAATGTCCTTTAAAAGTAGCTTGAAAATGTCTTTCATGGGCAAGTTTTGTTTTAATAATGATTGCCACAAAGTAGTAATTAAGTATTCATTGGTGTCTTCTTGGTTTAAGTAGTTCTTAATTTCAAGGTTGATATCCTAAAATGCTTAGTTGAGATGTCTTAATTGACATAGTATGGTCTATTTGACTATCTATATCTAACTATATAAGCTAAATCAAAGACATATTGTAATCTTAAAGTAGAATGGAATTACTTTTGAATTTGTTAGTTTATATATAAACAAAGGTTGAACTTTGAAACTTTTGAAACTCCTTCCACTCTTATAAGAAAATTACAAAGTTTAAAATGCACAGTATTTGGATATGCCAAATAGAAGTATTACTTAACACATATTGCTTCTTTAGGTCTAAAAGAATGTTGTTAATGAAATTCCTATATATTTGATGGTGCATTGATTAAATTTGAAGCTCACTTCTATGTATGCTAACTAATATTGTAACCACACTAATATACAAAGTATTCTAGCTATTCTTACCTCAGTCTTAAATTAAGTAGTTCTTTCACCTTAAATTCTTCATAGCTATTTATTTCATCACAAAAATGTAACAATTATATTCTTCTTGATATACTTGATTTTTTATAAGATTTTAAAAGAGAGGTGTAAAAGATAGGATGTATTTAAATAAATATTGATAATTTTAATTACTAAGAAATAAAATAAAATAATTTTTGAATAAAAAATAGTTCCAACTTTTGATAGTCTAACTTATCAAATTGTCAAGTAGTCTTTATATTGTGTCATAACAACCATACTTTATTACCAACTGAAAATGGATAATGTTCCTTCCTCTATATATTAGTTGCCTCTTTGGAATATACTTGAGCTTCTTTTAATTGAAGATAGCTTGGATATCAATAACTCAACTTCCAAAGTTATTTATCACTATTATATTACGTTAAGTCTTGCTTGAAAATGCATCGGGTATCTAGTTGTAGAAGATAAAAGAAAAATTGCAACAATAAGTCCTAACACCTTTAATAGAATTATATATAAATTATAATTAAAAATTAATAAGTATGTTCAATCATTAATAAAATTCAATTAAATTTTTAATTAATTATAAAAAAAATATAAAAAAATCTTTAAAAAATTCAAAAAAAATTATAAAGAAATAATAAATAATTTGTAAAAAAATATTAATATAAAAATATAAAAAAATATATAATAAAAATTAATTTAATATATTAAAAATAGAAATTATAATCAAATTTTATTCAAATCCTAAACAAATCCTAATCAAATCCTAAATCCTAAACAAATCTTAATAAAACCTTAATCAAATCCTAGTCAAGTCCTAATCAAATCTTAAATTCTAAATTAATTTCTAAATCTTAGACAAATGCTAATAAAATCCTAGTCAAATCCTAGTCAAATCCTAATCAAATCTTAAATTCTAAATCAATTCTTAAATCTTAGACAAATGCTAATGAAATCTTAGTCAAATCCTAATCAAATCCTAAATCTTAAATAAAATTTAATAAAATCCTAATGAAATCTTAGTCAAATCTTAATCAAATCCTAAATCTTAAATAAAATTTAATAAAATCCTAATGAAATCCTAATAAATTCTTAGTCAAATCTTAATAAAATCTTAAATCTTAAATAAATCCTAATAAAATTCTAATCAATTTCTAAATCCTAAATAAATCCTAATGAAATTCTAGTCAAATCCTAGTCAAATCCTAATCAAGTCCTAATGAAATTTTAATAAAATCTTAATAAAATTTTAATCAAATCCTTATCAAATCTTAATAAATTTTTTAATGAAATTTTAATGAAATTTTAAATCTTAAATAAATCTTAATAAAATCTTAATAAAATCTTAATAAAATTTTAATAAAACCTTGAACAAATCCTAATGAAATGTTGAAGATATAAGAATACAAAGTAAAAGGCTTGAATTAGGACAAGGTTTCAAGAAGAAACCAATAAGAATTTGGATTAATCAGATGAGTGTACAAACAACATCAAGAAAGGTGAGGTAGAATTTCAAAAGATGTATTGTTGAGATTAAAGAATTCTTCAATCTTGACTCCTATATATATCCTTGTCTAGGATGCTTCTTGAGTGGCTTCCATCAAACTAAAAAGCTTCTTGAGCTCCTTCTACAAATTTGGAAGCTTCTTGAGCTACTTTCATCAATTAAGAAGCTTCTCAACCTACTTTTATTAAGTCGAGAACCTCTAGAATGTTCTAGAAGGTTTTGTAAACTTTCAAAGTATATGTTCCTAATATCACTTCTTTCTCTCGCAACGAGTTCTAAAAAGTATTTAATCTTTCTACATACATAATAAATCAAGAATATGTTGCATTAATAAAATTATATATTTTATTTTCTATTCTTAGATAATAGATTCTATTGATTCTTGAAAAAAATATCTATGGCCTTAAGTTAGTACCTTTATTGTTGAAACATCTTATTCAAGGATCTGGTCTTCATTGTGGCCTTCAAAATATCTTCCAAATAAGATCTCATGCTTAGAAGGATTCACCTTTTGAAGCTTAAGCAATATCACTAAAGCTCGAGCATTGGAATTGAAACTTATATGATTTGGTCTTACTCCTAATAGCTCCAACCAAGGTCATACTTGATAATAAAATATATTGTTCTCACTTTGTTCAATTAAATGTTGTGAAAATTGTACTAGTTTGTTTAAAACTTGCCTGGCAAGTAAATCTTTTGAATCTTGTTCTATCAACGCTTGATAGTTTGACATGGTGACTAACTTGCTTCTACCACTCTATTCTATCTTGGAATAGATGAAGGCTTCAATTTAACTATCTTTCTTTTATGATTATTTCTTAGATCCAATCTTCATTAAAAATTTATCATCGAACACATTTGGATTTGTAAAGATAGAATTGATGAAATTCTTATATCTTTTGAGGTGCATTGGTAAGATTTTTAGCCAATTTTTAAATATGCTCATTAATATTATAGCCTTGCCAATGAACAAGATATTCTAATTTGTCCCATTTTTGTCATGAATCAAATATCTTTTTAACCTTGTATTCTTCATGGTCTTCAATTTCGATACTAGGTGGCAAGTATTGTATTTTTTTCAGAATATGCGATTCTTTATAAGGTGTTAAAAGAGAGACATGAAAAACTAGATGTATCTTCATACAAGATGGTAATTCCAAGCAATATGCTATTAGATTAATTTGCTTTTAGATAGAAAATAGTCCTAACCTTTGATAGTCCAACTTATTGCATAGCCACTTGGTCTTGATGTTTTGTTGAAGAAGCCATATTTTATCTCTAATATAAAAAATAGGTGGTTCATTTTTAAATTTATCTACAAATGTCTTATAAGCATCTTGAGCTACTTGTAATTGAAGCTTTAAGATTGTTTGATGTTGCAATAGATGCTTTGTAAATCCTTTAGCTATTGGATTATTTTTTTTTGGCGTACTCCATAGATCAAATTTTAAGTGATATCCATAATTAGAATAAAATAGTATTTGTTAAGTTGAAGCATGAATAATATTATTATATGCAAACTTTGCTAATGGTAGATATGAGATTCAATTGTCTTGTTGATAGTTGATGTTACATCATAAATATTATTCCAAAACTTGGTTAATTCATTTTATTTAGCCATCACTTTGAAAATAAAAAGCCGAAGAAAGTTTAATGTCTATTTTCAATATTTCAAAAAAACATCTGCAAAACTTAGATATGAATTGGGATCTTCAATTGGATATAATATTCTTCGATAGGCCATGATATCAATATATATTATTAAAGAAAAACTTTGTTGTTTCTTCACTAGACGTAGTCTTTTTACAAGGAATAAAATGAGCTATCTTTACAAATCAATCAACCACTACAAGGATGTTATCATATGAATTAGATGGTATTAGAATTATGATGAAATCCATTAAGATAGAAGACCATGAATGTCTTAGACACGCAAGGGTTGTAAGAGTCTATAAGAATAATGTCAAGGATTCTTAGACCTTGAATAGATGTCACAAGAGAACACAAAGTCTTTCAGGGCCTTCTATATTTGAGGCCATTAAAAATCTAGGAAAATAAGTTCCACGATCTTATTAAATCCAAAGTGACCCGCAATTGAAAAGTCATGGTGAGATTGAAGAATGCGCAGTTGTGTTGGTTCTTTTAGGATATACAAACATTTCTTAAAGAATAGAAGATCTTCCTCAAGCTTAAACTTATCAACATTTTTTTTTAAGTGATGCTTAACATCAAAGGCCAAAGCATTATTAGTAGTTATAATACACACTTTATTGAAAAAACTAGAATCAATAGGTACCGATGTAATAGTGGCACAAGAGCAAAATTGCTTCAATTTTAATAAAATTGTATATTGTTAATCAAACACTGCCTCTCCTATCCTTGGTACAAGATATGATCTCTTTAATAAAACATCATATAATCCTTGTTTCTTTCCAAGTCAATAAGTGATAATAAAATTAAATTGAGATAGCAACATATTCTATCAAGCTTGGCATCAATTAAGAATTTGAGCTGGCATAAAATATTCCAAGTTCTTATAATATGTATATAAAATCACAAGATACATTGCTCTTTTGAAAAAATGATGTCATTCTTAAAAAAAAAATCTACAATAGCAAGAAGCTCCTTATTGTGGATTTTATAATTAATTTTGACAACAAAAAATTTTTAAGAATAAAATGCAAAAAGATAGAATTTATCATCTAAACCCATTTATAAAAATATGGCCCCTAGTGCAAAATATGAAGTATTAATCTCCATATAAAAAACTTTTATAAAGCCTAGATGCACCAAGATTGGAGTTGTAGTAAATACTATCTTCAAGTTTTAGAATTCCTTCTCTACTTGAGGCCTTCATTTTAACTTGTCATTATATGTCAATTGAGTAAGAGGAGCGGCAACTTGAGAGTATTTTTTGATGAAGATCTGATAGAAGTTAATAAATTCAAAAAAACATTGTATGTCTTTCATAGTCTTTGGAATGGTCTATTGCATAACCATCTCTACCTTCTTGGAATCCATCATCAAACCCTCAATAGATACAATGTATCTCAAAAATTCTATTTTAAATTGATGAAATATTTATTTTTCTAATTTTGCATACAAACATGTATCTTGTAACTTTTGTAATACCAAATTGATATACTCCTCATGTTTTTTTAGATTTTTTGAGTATATCAAGATATCATCAAGATACATCACGACAAACTTATCTATGTGCTCTCAAAAGATGTCATTTATTAAATGTTGAAAGATAGTGGATACATTTATTAGTTGAAAGGACATGACATTATATTTAAAATGTCCATACCTTGTCCAAAATGTAGTCTTCTATTCATCTCCCTCCTTAATCTATACCAAATTGTATGCTTTATAAAGATCTATCTTAGTATAGATCTTGGCTTGGCTGAGTTGTTCCAAAAGTCTTGAGATTAATGGTAGTGGGTAATAATTCTTCACCATTATCTTATTCAATCTCCAATAATCAACACACATATGCAAAGAACCATCTTTCTTCTTCACAAAAAGTATAAGTACACCTGCTGGAGACTTTGAATGTCTAATGAAGTTCTTTGCAAGGTTTTTATCAATATAATCTTTTAATGCCAAAAGCTCATATTGAGAAAGATTATAGATTGGGCCAAAAGGTGGTTGTTTTCCTTCTTGAGGATCTATAGCACAATCATATGGTTGGTGCTCCGATAATATATTAGCATTTTTTTTTTTAAAAAATATTTTAAAATTTGATATATTGCTTAGAAATACTTGCTGATAAAGTCATATCTTCTTTAATTGGAGTCGTATAAATAACAAATGGTATACCTTCTTTGATCAATCTTATAAAAGCCCTTGCTTCAATAAATAAAAACTTATCAATTCATGGCTTTTTATAAATTTTTTTTGTAGGGATTTATATTGGAAATATTATTCTTTGAGACGTCAAATCTATAGATGGATTATGCTTTTTAAACCAAGACAATCTAAGACTAATAGGATTTGAAGGAGTCTTAATAACATTGAATATAATTTGATTGTTATGATCTTTGAACAATACTTCTATAGACGTGGTTTCATAGATGATACTATTAGAAGATAAAGATCATCCATCTATTACCTCTATATGAATAGATTTGAATTTCTATACTAGAGGAATTTTATGAAGCTTAGTGAATGCCTAATTTGTAAAATAAGCGGATGCCTTCAAATTTAATAAGGCAATTGCATGAAGTTTCTGAGGGCCATAATACAAAAAAAATATAAAACAACGAATAGATTGAGCAGAAAAAGAGGAATATAAATAATTTTGTAATGTTGGATTGTTTAGTTGTATGGTCCCTATTATGATTGAACATCATTGTTTTCTTGAATAATTGCACTCTTGGTTTAAATAATGTGTCGATTTTATTTCTTCAGACAATTGCCAACCATATAGCCTTCCTCGTTATAATACAAGTATAGATCTTCTTCTATTCAACATTTTTTTTTTTTTTTTTTTTTTTTTTTTTTTGTGGATTAAGATATTTAAAACATACTACATAAAATTGCATATCTTCTATTTTTGAGTGTGAATTCAAAATGCTTGTCGATGTGATAAGAATATGTTGGATTACATATTGTCTTATTTAAGCCTATGAATGTTGATCTTGACGACATTGAAATAATCAATTATCACATTTTATAGCTTAGCTAATGACTTCATTGAATGATTGTGGATTCGAAAGAAACAATAACAAATCTTTCACATCATCTATTAGTCCTCAATAAAATTGATTCATTAAGGCTTCTTCATCCCAATTAATATCATATACTAATTATCTAAAATTGGATATAAAGAGTGATCTAAAGCATGTCTTTTGATATAATGCTTGGTCCTTAGCTGTTGTCCAAGGAGCCTTGTCATATTCTCCAAATGCTTTTACAAATGCTTCTATGAAAACTTCAAAGTTTTTCAAAAGTAGTGATCTTTTTTCAAACAAGAGAATAATCCATGATAATGCTTGCCTCATTAATAAGATGCCAACCAATACAACCCGTGATTCTTCTATCGGATTAGTATCAAATTATAGGACCATTATTAATCAAATTTGATTGACAAATCCTTAGAACTTTGAACGCTGTCATATGTTGTGAAGTCTTGCTTGAAAATGTATTGGATACTTGACTATGGAAGATAAAAGGGAAATAACAACAAATTCTAATTTTTCTATTAGAATTGTATAAAATTTGTAATTAAAGACTAAGAAGTATGTCCAATCATTAAAATTTTAATAATCAATTATAAAAGAATACACAAAAAAAAAAACTCTCAAGAGCTTCTAAAGAAATTATAATAAAATAATAAAAAAATATTTAAAAAATATTAATATAAATCCAAAAGAAATATTAAAATAAAATCCTTTAAAATACTAAAAATAAAAATTATAATCAAATTATAATCAAATCCTAATCAAATCCTAATCAAATCTTAATAAAATTTTAATCAAATCCTAATCAAATTCTAATCAAATCCTAATCAAATCCTATTTAAATCCTAATCAAATTCTATTCAAATTCTAATCAAATCCTAATCGAATTTTAATCAAATTTTAATCAAATCCTAATTAAATCCTAATTAAATTCTAATCAAATTCCAATCAAATCCTATTTAAATCCTAATCAAATTCTAATTAAATCCTAAAAAATCTTAATCAAATCTTAATCAAATCTTAATCAAATTTTAATTAAATCTTAATCAAAGCCTAATCAAATCATAATCAAATTCTAATCAAATCCTAGTCGAATCTTGGTGTAAGTCGCACTCTTTTTTCAACCTTGATACCAAATTCCTAATACAAATATCTTTTCTTTGCACCATTCATTTGCTTTTAAAATTTATTTATAAATAAGAAATCTAGCCATTCTAAGAGAAAAAAAAAAAACTATAAATAGATAATACTAGTTTAGAAGATGGTAATCCACAACCTCTAAAATACTTTAAGATTTTTAAAGAGAGGAGTGATCCATTCTCTCATAAGAGAGACAAAGCTCTAATATTGTGATGAAAAAAATATCAATTTAGAAGAGGATAATCTACAACATCTCAAGCATTGATATACCTTCAAATATAGAAATAATCCACTTTTTAATAAAAAAAGATTCAACTCTAATATTGAAGATGAGATGAGTCTCAACAAACTATCAAAGACATGAAAATATAGAGCAAGAGGCTTCAATTAGAACAAGGTTTCAAAAAGAAACCATTAAAAATTTGAGTTAATTAGATGAGTACACAAACAACACCAAGAAAGATGAGCTAGAATTCTAAGAGATGCATTGTTAAGATTGAAGAACTCTTCAGCCTCGACTCCTATATATATCCCTATCTAGAACGCTTCTTGAGCAGCTTCTATCAAACTAAGAAGCTTTTCAAGCAGCTTCTACTAATTAAAAAGTTTTTCAAGCTTCTTCTACCAATTTGGAAGCTTCTCGAGCTACTTGCCAATTAACAAGCTTCTCAACCAACTTTCAAGAATTCAAGAGCCTCTAAAATATTTTAGAAGATTCTATGAATTCAAGAGCCTCTAAAATATCTTAGAGGTTTATAGATCTACTACCAAACTTACAAAATTCTTAAAAATATAAATTCTTTTTTATTTCATAAAAATTTAGATCATCCAATACAACCTTAACTTTACAAAGTTCTTACAAAGTTAATATCTATCCAAATTATTGATAAAAAATATCTAAAAAAAGCTTCTAAAGTTTGCTTTTAAAGATCTATAAAAGAATTCTCCATTTACTATAGACACATAGTTTTGTGCTTTAGGATTTGATTTCAATCTATATTCACAATTAGTCCTTTTTGGATATTAGCTCTTAGAATTTTGAGGTAAATTTAGCTAAAATCTATTCTTAACTCCTCTATAAATATGCTTACATTATTTACTCTTCTAATCTATTTTGTTTTATCTTATTTATGGTCGTACAAAATAAATAGAAGCCTCTTCTACAAGAAGGCATCATTTATCAAGGATACAAGAATACAAAATAGAGACTTGAACTAAGACAAGGTTTCAAGAAGAAATCAATAAAAACTTGAATTAATCAAATGAGTACACAAACAATACCAAAAAATGTGAGTTAGAACTCTAAGAGATGCATTGTCAAGATTGAAGAACTCTTCAGTCTTGATTCCTATATATACTCATGTCTAAGACGCTTTCTGAGTGGCTTCTATCAAACTAAGAAGCTTCTCAAGTAGATTCTATCAACTGGAAAGCTTCTTGAGCTCCTTCCACTAACTAGGAAGCTTTTTGAGCTCCTTCTACTAACTGGGAAGCTTCTTGAGTTCCTTCCACTAACTAGGAAGCTTCTTGAGCTCCTTCTACTAATTAAGAAACTTTTCAATCAACTTTCATCAATTAAGAAGCTTTTAGAATGTTCTAGAAGGTTTTGTGAACCTCCAAAGTATATGTCTTTAATATTATTCTTTTTTCTAGTGATGAGTCTTAAGAAAAACTCGAATTTATTACATACATAAAAAATCAAGAATATGCTGTACTAATTAAGCTATATATTTTGTTCTTTTTTCTTGAATAATGGATTCTATTGGTCCTCAAAGAAATTGCCTATGGCCTTGAGCTAGTACCTCTATTGTTGAAACATCTTACCTAAGGATCTGATCTTCATTGTGGCCTTCAAAACATCCTCCAAATAAGATCTCACAATTAAAAGGATTCACCTTTCTAAGTTCCAAGAATATCACTAAAGCTCAAGCATTGGAATTGAGACTTGCATGGTTGGATCTTGTTCCTAATGGCTCAAACCGAGGTTGTACTTGGTGCTAAAATGTATTGTCTTTACTTTATTCAATTAAAGGTTGTAAAAATTGCACTGGTTTGTTCAAAGGTTGCGTGGCAAACAAATCTTCTGAGCCTTATTCTTTCATTGCTTGAAGGTTTGACATAATGACTAACTTGCTTCTACCACTCTATTCTATCTTGGAATAGATGACTACATCTTGATGAAGGCTTTAGTTTAACTCACTCCCTCTTTATGAATATTCCTTCAATCCAATCTTTACTAAGAAGTTATTATCAAATATGTTTAGATTTGTGGTGATAGAACCGATAAAATTCTTGTATCTTTCAAGGTGCATTGACAAGATTTACAATTGATTCTCATGTGTACTCATTAATGTCATAGCCTTGCTAGTGAACAAGATATTCTAATTTGTTCTACCTTCACCGTGAATCAAATATATTTTCAACCTCGTATTCTTCATGGTCTTCAATTTTATACCCTTCGCAGTAATTTTTGTACCCTTTTCAGAATATGCAACTCCCAATAAGGTTCTAGAAAAGAAACATGAAAAATTCGATGTATCTTCATAGCAAATGGTAATTCTAAGTGATATGCCACTGGATTGATTTGGTTCTGGATAGAAAATAGTCCCAACCTTTGATAGTCTAACTTATCGCATGGCCGCTTACTCTTGATATTTCGTCAAAAAAGCCATATCTTATTTCTAATATAAAAAGCAGGCAGTTGATTCCTAAATTTATCTACAGATGCCTTGTAAGCATCTTGAGCTACTTGTAATTAAAGCTTCAAGATTTTTTGGTATTGTGATAGCTGCTTTGCAAATCCTTCAGCCATTGGATTGATATTCTTTGACGTACTCTACAGATTAAGCTTTGAATGATATCCATAGTTGGAATAAAATGGTGTTTGTTGAATTGAATCATGAATAATATTATTATATATAAACTCTGCTAATAGTTTACACGAGATCCAATTATCTTATAGATAATTAATATTATATCATAAATATTGCTTGAAAACTTGATTAATTCATTTTATTTGGCTATCAGTTTGAAGATGGAAAGCTGAAGAAAGTTTAATATCCACCTTCAATATTTCAAAAAGATATTTTCAGAACTTAGATATGAATTGGAATCCTTGATCGGATATGATATTATTTGATAGGCCATGATATCGATATATATTGTCAAGAAAGAGCCTTGCCATTTCTTCACTAAATGTAGTCTTTTTGCAAGAGATGAAATGAGCCATCTTTGTGAATTAATCAACTATTATAAAAATACTGTCCAATGAATTAAATGGCAGCAGATTAGTAATGTAATCCATTGAGATAGAAGACCGTGACCATCTTGGAATAAGGTTATAAAAATCCATAAGGACAATGTCAAGGATTTTTGGACCTTGAACAGATGTCCTAAGAAAGCACAAAGTCCTTCAATGCCTTCCATATTTGAGGCCACAAAAAATCTTGAGAAATAAGTTCTAAGGTCTTGTTAAATCTAAAGTGACCCGCAATGGAAAAATTATGGCAAGATTGAAGAATGCGCAGTCATATTGGACCTTCTAGAATATACAAACATTCTTCAAAATATAGAAGATCTTCCTCAAATTTGAACTTATTAATATTTTTTTTCAAGCAATGCTTGACATCGAGGGCTAAAGCATCATTAGTAGTTGCAACATGTATTTCATTACAAAAATTAAAATCAATAGGTGCCAGTATAATAATGGCGCAAAGGTAGAATTGCTCTAATTTCAACAAAGTTGTATATTGTTGATCAAATATTGCCTCTCCTATCCTTGGTATAAGATATGATCTTCTCGATAGAGCATCAGATAATCCTTGTTGCTTCCCAGGGTGATAAGTGATGACAAAGTTAAATCGAGATAGCGACATATTTCATCAAGCTTAGCGGCTATTAAGAATCCAAATTGACATAAATTATTCTAAATTCTTGTAATTTGTATATACAGTCACATGATGCATTGCTCCTTCACAAAAATGACACCATTCTTAAAAAGAATCCACAATAGGAAGAAGCTCCTTATCATGGATCTCATAATTAATTTCGGCAATAGAAATTTTTTAAAAATAAAATGCAATAGGATGGAATTTGTTGTCTATATTCATTTGTAAAAGTATGGCATTTAGTATAAAATATGAAGCATCAATCTCTAAGTAGAAAGCCTTTGTAAAGTCTAGATGCATCAATATTGGAACTATAGTAAATATTGTTTTAAGGTCTTGAAATGCCTCCTCCACTTAAGGCCCCCATTCTAACTTATCTTTACATATCAATCAAATAAGGAGGGCAGCAATTCGAGAATAATTTTTGATAAAGATCTGATAGAAGTTAACAAATCCAAGAAAACATTGTAAGTCTCTCGCAGTCTTCAGGATAGCCTATTGCATAACCGCTTTTATCTTCTTGGAATCCATCGTCAAATCTTCAATAGATATAATATATCTCAGAAATTCCATCTTAGGTTAGTGAAATATACATTTTTCTAATTTGACATAAAAACTTGTATTCCGTAGTTTTTATAATACCAACTTGACATGCCTTTTGTGTTCTTCAAATTTTTTTTGAATAGATCAAGATATTATCAAGATAGATTACTATGAACTTGTCCAAATACTCTCAAAAGATATCATTTATTAAATATTGAAAGATAGCGGGTGTATTTGTTAATTGACAAGATATGATATTATATTCAAAATGTCCATATCTTGTCCAAAATGCGGTCTTTTATTCATCTCTCTTCTTGATTTGTACGAGGTTGTATGCTCCACAAAGATCTATCTTACTATACAACTTGGCTTGGCCAAGTTGTTCTAAGAATCTTAAGATTATTGATAGTGGATAATGATTCTTTACCATTATCTTATTCAATCTCTAATAATCAACGCACATATATAAGGAACCATTCTTCTTCTTCATTATATATATATTGCCAAAAAAATATAAATGCCACTATTGGAGACTTTGAATGCTTGATGAAGTTCTTTACAAGATTTTTATTAATATAATCTTTCAATATCAAAAGCTCATTTTAAAAAAGATTATAGACTGGGCCAAAAAGTGGTTGCATTCTTTCCTGAAGATCTATAACACAATTATATGATTGGTGGTCTAGCAATATATAAGCATTCTTCTTTTGAAAAACATCTTAGAATTTGTTATATTGCTCTAGAATACTTGCTAATGAAGTCATATGTTCTTTAATTAGAATCACATAAATAACAAACAGTGTACCTTATTTGGCCAATGTGATGAAAGCTGTTGCTCTAACAAATAAAGATTTATTAATTTGTGGCTTTTTATAAATTCTATAAGAATTTCTATCATAAATATTATTCTTTACAACTTCCAATCTATAAATGGATTATACTTTTTTAACCAAGATAGCCTAAGAATAATAGGATTTGAAGGAGTTTTAATAATATTAAATACAATTTGGCTTCTATGATCTTTGAACAATACTTTTATATGCTTGGTTTCATGGATGACAGTACTAGAGGATAAAGATCATCCATCTATTACTTCTATATGAATAGGTTTGGATTTGTGTATTAGAAGAATTTTATGAAGCTTAGTCAATGTTTCATCTATAAAATAAGCAGACGCCCCCGAACCTATCAAAGCTATTGTCTGAAACTTCTGAGGGCCAAAATACAATGGGATTGTAAAACAACAAGCAGATTGAGTAGAAAGAGAAGAACTTAAATAGTTTTGAAATGTTGGATTGTCTAGCCGCACGATCCCTATTATAGTTGAACATTATTATTTTCCTACATAATTGCATTCTTGATTTTGATAATGTGTCGATTTTATTTTTTTAGGCAATTGCCAATCTTGTGGCCTTCCTCGCTACAATACAAGCATAGACCTTCTTCTATTTGATGCTTCTTTTCTTATGGACTAAGAGATTTAAATCATAATACATCAAGTTGCATGTCTTCTACTTCTGAATGTAAATTCAAAATGCTTGTTGATGTAATAGGAATATATCGGATTGCGTGTTGTCTTGTTGAAGCCCATGAACGTTAATCTTGTTGATGTTTAAATAATTGGTTATCACATTTTATGGCTTTGTTAATGGCTTCATTGACCAATTGTGGATCCAAAAGTGGCAAGAACAAATCCTTCACATTATTTCTTAATTTCCAATGATGTAATGCCCCTTGATGTAATTCTCAAATCTTAGCTATTGTCCAATGAGCCTTATCATGTTCTCCAAATGCTTTTATAAATGCTTCCATGAAAACTTCAAAGTTCTTCAAAATTGATAATTTTTTTTCAAACAAGGGAGCAAACCATGATAGTGCTTATCCCATAAGTAAGGTACCAACCAATCCAAACCATAATTCTTCTATTAGATAAGTATGAGGTTGTAGAACTATTATCAATTAAATTTGATTGGCAAACCCTTGAAACTTTAAATGCATTGTTGCATTATAAATTAAAATATAGTATAAAAGACATAAAAGAATATATTAAAATAAAAAGATTAAGATTAGAAGAGGAAAGGATGAAAAATGGAAGGGGTTGTGGTTCTTTCTTTTTTATCTCTAATCTAATCTAAGTTATTCCATTTTACTTGTTAGGTTTTTTAATTATTTATCTTAGATCTACTTTACCTTTATTTTCTTCTCTCTTAGATCTAAACTTATATGTTGTGGATTGAAATTAGAAGAAAAGTTGGTAGAAAATTAATAGTAAGAAGGAAGAATGGAAATTCACCTTAGAAAGTGAAATTTCTTCAAGTTAGTCAAAGGAAAAAGATTGAAGAGGTGGAAAGATATAGGCTAAGAGGTCTTTTTGACCAAGAAGATAAGGAAGACCAGGCGGAGATGACAAGGGAGGAGTGAAGATGTAAAATGAAAGAAAAATAGAATAAGAGGAGAAGAGTGTAGGAGACAAAAGAAGTGTATTTTTGTGTATAGACAGTGTTAGGAGATGGATTTGAAAGTGAGGTTTAATAGACATAATCTATATAAGTTAAAGAAGAGATGAGTGTAAATTTGACACTCATTTGTTTTATAAATAAAACGTTATGTTCTTTCAAAGTGACAAGGGTCTATTTCCAAATCTGCAAAGTTTGAGGGAGCATATCTTTGTGATTAGAGTAGTGTTTTGAGCAAAATTTATTGAGGTTTGTAGATATATAAGTCTTTTAGGTTGTGTAAAAAATTGATTGCCATTGGAATTATTTTTGAGGAGTTATGAGAAAAATTGTGGTCATATCTAGAGTTGAAGGCTACAAGGAGGGGTAACTTTGACAACGTGGTTCTCCCTAACCACAATAGCTATGATTAAAATATTTCTAGGATTTTCTTTTTTACTTCTTTAAATACCTTGTATTCAAATTTTGCTTCAATTGATGTGATATCATAGGATTTATGAATAAAATTGAGGGCAGGTCTCTAAAGGAAGAATAGGTTAGGATTCACAAAGTATGTTTTTTTTATGTAAATTCTTCAAATTATATGAACTTTTATGGATCTCATCTTGTACTTGATTAATTAGGGGTACAAAAGACCTAGTGTTTTTTAGGGCTAAGACTCTCACCACGACAACATACCATCATATTTCTCTAGAAGACTAACTCAAAGCTCCTTACATTGTTGAACATGTAGATTTTCCTGGCATAGTATAGATAGTATTGCATCTTCAAGCATAGAAGTTGGAAGTAGATGCAGTCTAAATTGTGGTACTCTAAATGTTCCATCATTACAAAGTTTTGCAACAACTTTTTCAATCTTCACAGTTCTAGTAGATAGAGTAGTAAGAGCACTTATAATGGTGTCTAATTTGGACTCGAAAGATTCACTCATACTAATATCTTGACCTCTAGCCATTTTAAGAGAAAAAAGAAATGAATCTATAAGAAATTAATATTAGTTTAGAAGAGGGTAATCCGAAATCTCTAAAATACTTTAAAATCTTCAAAGAGGGGTGATCCACTCTCTCACAAGAGGAGCAAATCTCCAATATTGCGATGAAGAAATTATCAATTTAGAAGAGGGTAATCTACAACCTCTAAAGCATTAGTATGCCTTTGAATAGAGAGGTAATCTACTCTCTAACATAAAAGATCCAACTTTGATATTGAAGATGAGGTTAGTCTTGACAAATTGTCAAAGATACAAGAATACAGAACAGAGACTTGAATTATAATAAGGTTTTAAGAAGAAACCAACAAGAATTTGAATTACAACAAGGTTTCAAGAAGAAACCAATAAGAACTTGAATTAATTAGATGAATATATGAACAACATCAAGAAAGGTGAATTAGAACTCCAAAAGATGCATTGTCAAGACTGAAGAACTCTTCAGCCTTGATTCCTATATATAATCCTATCTAAGATGCTTTTTGAGTAGCTTCCATCAAATTAAGAAGCTTCTAGAGCAGCTTCTATTAACTAGGAAGCTTCTTGAGCTCCTTCTACTAATTAGAAAACTTTTCAATTGACTTTCACCAATGAAAAAGCTTCTAGAATATTTTAGAAGGTTTTATGAACCTCTAGAGTGTATATCCCTAATAACATTAGTACTTTTTAATTTTTACTATCTCATCTATTATCTATATTTATAAGATAATTTATTAAAATATTTTCATTTAAATTCTTCTATAATATAATCATTCTTTTTTTCTTTCACCTAATGGTTGTATTATTATATGACACCGCTAGATATTTGGATCTACCAATAGATAATATGTCCAATTGTTTATGGTAGCCATGATTGAAATAAAATAGAATCTATTAAAAAGAAGCATGAACTATATATTATATTGTTTGAGAATGCACCAAGCATTTGGTTGTAGAAGATAAACTTATATTTTGTAACTAACTAAAAATCTAATAATCCTAATAAAATTCTAAAGAAATTCCAATTGAATCTTTAATGATCTTAATCAAATCCTATAGTAATCTTAAAAGAATCTTAAAAGAATTATAAAAAAATTTTAAAAATTCTCTAAAGAAATCATTAAAAAAACTTTAAAAAAATCATAAAAAATCTTAAAGAAATTTTTACGAAATCATAAAGAAATACTAAAGAAATCATAAAATAATCATACAAAAATCTTAAAGAAATCCTAACTAAATCCTAACTAACTCTAAAAAATTCCTAAAAAAATCTTAATTAAATCCAAACCAATCTTAATGAAATCCTAAAAGAATACTAACAAAATTTCAATCAAATCTTATAGTAAATTTAAAACCTCAATAATTATTAAGTTAACCTTTGATCTTTATTTAAAATTTTTATACTTTTTGGTTTATTAATTGAAAAAAATATATATAAAATTTGAAAAAATTAGAATTTACAAATTGTGAGAAAAAACTCTAAATTTGCTTGAATATTGGTCTTCCTCCTTCTCTAACCTTGATGTCAATCTTCCAATATCAATAGCTCTTTTTTGCATTGTTTATATATTTTAAACTTCTTCAAAAATGTTAAAAATTAAGACAAATATCAATTCAAAAAAAACCATTCTAATTTAATTGGTAGATTGCTAAAAAAAATAAAAATCTTCATTGATCTTTAAAATCCAAGTTTCAAGATTTTAGCCTACTTAAATTTCAATAACCTTTAATCTAATTGTTTGATTAAGCTAAACTATACAAAAAATATTTTATACAATTATATTGACAAATCTATAAATTTTCATCTATAGATCTTTTACAAAATTGACAAAATTCTTCAAAATATAAACCCACTTTATTTCTTAATAATTAGAGTCATTCGAATAGAATTTTAACTTTGCATAGTTCTCACAAAGTTATTATAAACTCAAAAACCTTAAAATTAATGCTTAAAAAAATCCTATTAAGTCTACTTTCAAACTCTATTCTTTGATCAACAAAAGAATTATTTATTTACAATAGGCACAAAGATTTTTGCTATAGGATCTAATTTTAATCCTAATTCACAATCAACCTTTCTTAGATATCAATCTAAGATTTTCTTAGGTAAATTTTGTTAAATTTTTTTTTTTTTTTTTTTTTTTTTTTTTTTCTAAAGATACATGTAATATTATTTTTGCTAATATATCTTATTTTGTCTTTTTTATAATCTTACAAAATAAGTAGAAGTTTTTTTTCTTAAAATAAAAATATAACATTAATATTAAATATTTTTATTACCTCCTTATCTTTTGCTTATATTTTTAAAAATAATTTTGCTACAAAGTCTTCCATTGAGCTTTTATATAATATATTTCTTCTTTTATTCTTTTATCCTATAGTTGTATTATAACAAAATATCATGTTGTTATAGAAAAATTTAGTTAAAGATAAGTAAGATGTCAAATCATCTTGTTGCTAATTGATGGTATATCTTAAGTACTATTCTAAGATTTGATTTACTTGCTCTATTTGACCATCAGTTTATAGATGAAGTATTAAAGAAAGCATAATATTTACTTGAAGAATCTCAAAAAGCTTAGACTCAAATTACAATGTCTTATTGTAATTGCTTACAATATATAAAAACCAATCAAAATATGTAATATGTTCATAAGTTCTAATATGTATTAGAATGGCAAGTAAAATAATTTAAAAGAATTGATGTAAGAAACTTTGTTTTGGTTTATTTTTCCTAGTTTGGTTATGGCGTTTAAATTATATGGGACCTCGATGTTTAGTATGAAGCTTTGAAAGGAGATTTGGAGCCTAATGATTGACATCTAAGCTATTAAGAGGTTCATTTAGAGGGATGAAAGTAAAATATGGAGGAATGATGGCAAGAGATGGAAGACTTCATTTCTATTGGTTGGTGGTTATATCTAATGGACTTTTAGCAAGCTATTTGTAGCTATTTTCAAAGATTTGAGCAACTTTAGAGAAGCAATTTATAAAAGAAAAATAAAAGTTGTGTAGTTTAGATTTGGAACAACAATTTAAAAATAAAAATTAGAGATTTTAAAATTGGAATAAAAGAAATATAGCCATTTGAAGTTACAATGTCGATTTAAGATATACTATCACTTTTTTGAAGATACAAGGAGTTGTACAAGAGTTTCTAGAGATTGGAAGGTGCAATTGGAAAGATGATTTTAAAATCTACATTCTATATAAAAGAATTATTATATTTGAAGTCTAAATAAATGAGATATTGAACGTTGAAGACAACACATTCAATTCCAAGGTAGTAAATGGGCTATTTTATTGATAGTAATGATTTTTGCCATATCTTGAGCTTTTGGACGAATTTTTGCCTAAAAATGTATAAAAAGTTGAATCATTGTGTAAAAAAACTATATATTATTTTTTATGGTATTTATATATTTATTTTTAGAGATATAAAAAGTTTTGCATATAAGTATTGATAAATAAGGGTTTGAAGTTGCAATTAGCATTTTGGTGATATTTTAAGATCTATATTCAACCTATAGTTAAATTTGATATGATATTTGTCAAAAATACATTAATACTTCATGTAAAATTTGAAACTATTTGAATAGTCTAATTGAGAAATATGAGCTGTTGGGATTTGAAAAACATTTCTTCTAAGGATACATAAGGTTTATAATATTTTACCATATACTTAGATATTTTTTTCTATTGAAGACTCATGTATTTGATGTAATTTCTCCTATAGGAATAATTTTTATATAAATTTGAAATATTTCTTATCTTAAAACTGAATCGAGTAATCAATGATGGTTAAAAGCCTAATGCTTTCTTGAGACAAAATCTCTCTATGTTGACAACAATCTTTGATTTAATATAATATTATCTAAAAATCCATGGTGTTGTATTATGTTTTAGCTACCATATGAAAATACTATATATAAATATTTAATATATAATTTATTACATAATTAAGTAAGAGCCATACTAGTAAATTTTATTAGTTATAAAATATGATTAGGTTATTAGTTTAAAAAGAATCTGTCTAAAAAGATTATTATTGAGGTTTATACAACCTTTTTTTTTTTTGGATAGTAAATTTTGAGGTTGATTTTATATTAATAATAACTTTTATATATCTTAAGTCACCTTTATTAGACATTGGTGATTTTTAAGAGCTTATTTATTTCTTTTGTTTGGTGTTTAGAATACATATTATATAAATCTTATTAAAAAAAAAAGTTGGAAAGGAATTTTAGTATAAAAAAGAGTAGTTAGGCCATCCATGTGAATGAATGGAGATAGATGATAGAAGTCTCTATTCCTATTGGCCAAAAATCATGTCCAATGGACTTCAGGTTTTTATTAGGAATTAGGATTTATTAGGAATTAGGATTTGTCTTTTGATGAGAGTTGAACATCAAAAGCTAGTATCAACAAGTTTGGATTTTTGGATATGATTTTGGTACAAATTTTGTGTAATTTGGACTTTTTATGAAGAAGATATAGGTGCTCAAAGTTAAGGTGTCAAAATTGTACCTACTATCTCTTTTGGTTATAACTCGCATGTACAGAAAGCTATAGAGGATCAATGATTGGAGTTAGAAAAAGAATTTTTTTTGCTGTATTTTTTGTATATGGCCTAATAAAATCCAAGCTAGAATGAAGGAGATATTGAGTATTGAAGTTAGTGCTTGTAAGTTAAGGGTAGTAAGTGACTCAACTTAACTAGTAGTTATATTTTGAGCTATATCATATGCAATTTGATAAATTTTTGGCTCAAAATTTTTAGAAGTGTATATGTTTATGTCACAAGACTATGTACAAAAATTTTATGGCATTAGGATTTTGTGTTTGTGAGATATGAAGAAAATAGTACTTAGGTATTTCTAAGCTAGGGTTTTAAGCACCTACTAAGATTTTTAAAATATTGGACAATCAGAAACAAATTTATAATTGATTCTTTTTTGTAGTAAAACTTAAGAGTATTACCTACACTTTAGAAATTTTTTTATAAAAACTTAATGGTTGAATCAAAAGTTATTGAATTCTAAAATTTAAAAAAAAATAAATCTTTATAGATGAATAAGATTTTGAAGGGTTTTTGTGGCAATTTAAGTCTTTTTGTATAAACCTACTTAAATACAAGAGGATTTATCCATATAACTTTTCTTTTATAATATTATTATGTTATTTTTTCTTTTTATTAAGAACAAATCAATTATTGGTATCTTGCCAATAAGTTTCAAGTAAATTCTCTACAACTAGGTATGTAATGTATTCCTAGATAAAAGTTCATCTTACTCAACAATGGTATTAACAAACATTACTAATAAAAAATTTGATTATTTTTTTGCTAGTAATGATTTTTTTGTAAGGGACAAAATGTGTCATCTTGGTAAATTGATTAATAATTATATATATGGTATTAAAAGAATTTGATAATGGAAGATTTGTGATAAAGTATCACGGGCATAAGATATATTTTAATAATTATCTAATTAGTATGGATAGGTAGAAGTAGGTAGAAGTAGATTAATTTAATAATATCTTAGAGAGAAGCTTGTTAGAAACTTTATAGACATGGTTTGATCTTTATATATGTTTATAGGTAATTGATAGGTTAGAAACTTGGTCAACAAGTTAGACACATGTTGCAAATGTTAGTAGCTTATGGAATAAGTTAAATATGTGGCGTATATATAGAAAACTTGTCTTGCAAGTTTACATGTGTCTTATAAATTGGACACATATTAGAGGTTTTATAGAACATTGCCACATAGCTTTTAGGTAGATAATATACATAGAAACAAGAGTGAAGCCTCCTTCACTCTTATCAATTCTTTTCTTGCTTTTAGTCTAGTTGAAGAGTCTTTTATATTTTCTAATTTTTGACAATAGCCATTTCAATTTCTTTTTGAATATACATACTTCTTTATTTCTATTTTGTTATTTTTCTTTAGCATAGGTTTTATTAATTTATACATCTTTTTTAATTTATACTCTTCACATGAAGTTTATAAAATAGTAGTTGCTCAAATAGTAGTCACATTAAAGTTTATAAAACAATAGTTGCTCAAATATAATTTTTTTTGGATTTTAAGAATATTGTCCATTACTTGTCATATGTTATTTTTTTTTTGTACAACATATAATTGTCTTGATAAAGCATCTAATAATCTTTATTACTTCTTGGATCAATATGTGATGTTGAAGTCAAAACAAAATAGAGATATGCTTCTACAAGCTTAATAATAATTTAAAACATAGGCCGACATATAATACTTAAGATTCTTATAATTTATATACACAATCATTTGATATGAAGTGCTTTCAAGTGAATAGTACCATTCTTAGAAAGAATCTATAATATTATGATTTTTTAATATTACTTCTAATTGATTGGTTTTAAAAGTAATACCTCCAAAAGATAAAGGTTGACCATCTATGACCTCTATATGAATAGCCTTGAATTTTTGGACTATAAGAATTTTATTGATTCTTGAAAATTTTAAGCTAATAAAACAAACAAAGATTCTTGAATTTACTAAATCAAGGATTTTGAATTTTGGACATCTAAACAAATTGATATGGTAAAGCAACAAGAAGGAATAGATGATAATATATGATCTTTTTTGATTTGTAGAATAAAAGAATTCAATTATATGGAATTATGTTGTAATATGGCTATAGAATAAAAAAGTAAAAAAAGATATATATTATAGGAAAGTTTAATTTAAATATTAAATTATAAAATTACTTTAAAAAATATAAGTTTAAAAAATAATAATGATAATAAAAATATTTAATATTAATACTATTTTTTTATAAAAATAGCTTTTATTTACTTTGTAGAAGCATAAATAAGACAAAAAAAGGTAGATTAGCAGAAATACTACTATAAGCATCTTAAGATGAAAGAAAATGATAGGTTCTAATAAAACTTGCCTAAGTAAATCTTAGATTCATTCCTGCAGAGAGCTCGTTGTGAATTAGGGTTGAAATCAGACTTCAAGACACAAAACCATACACCTACAGTAGATAGAAAATTCTTTTGTTGATAAAAAAATGAGATTGGAGAGCAAACTTAATAGGATTTCTTTGAGTTTTATTTTTAAGGATTTTAGATTTGTAATGACTTTGTGAGAGCTATGCAAAGTTAAAATTCTATTTGGATGACTCTAGATATTGAGAAAAAAAATAGATTTGTATTTTTGAGCTTGTTGAGAGTTTTGTAGATTTGTGAATATAGTTGTGTTAAATAGTTTTTACAAATTTGAGCTTAATCTAATAGTTACATCAAAGGTTATTAGAGTTTAAATGAGCCAAGAGCTTGGAAATTGGATTTTGAGAGTCAGTGAGGATTTTTGTGATTTTGAGCAAGTTACTAATTAGATTAGAATGATTCTTTTTTGAATTGATAGTTAATTTAGCTTTTAATATTTTTATAAAATTTTAGATTATATGAATGGTACAAAAAAGAAATATTGAAGCTGGAAGATCAACATCAAGGTTAGAAAAAGAAGGCAATCAATACATGAAATAATTAGAAGCTTTTTCTTCCAATTGATAAATTTGATTTCCTTCAAATTTTGTATGCTTATTTTTCATTTGTATATTAAAAGGTGTAAAAATTTTAAATAAAGATCAATGGTTAATTTAATAATTATTAAGGTTTAAAATTTGTTATTTGATTTGATTAGGATTTGATTAGAATTGACTTGGGATTTTATTAGGATTTCATTAGGATTTCATTAGGATTTTAGTAAGATTTGACTTAAGATTTGATTAGGATTTGATCTATGATTTGATTTAAAATTGTTTTAGGATTTGATTAGGATTTGATTAAAATTTTTCTTAAAATTTGATTAAAATTGATTAAAGTTGATTAAAATTTAATTAAGATTTTTTTTAGATTTACTTAAGATTTGATTAAAATTTAATTAAAATTTATTTAAGATTTATTTAAAATTACATAGACTTTATTTGAAGTTTCTTTATAATTTCATTAGGATTTTTTTGTAATTTTTTTAGAATTTGATTAGGATTATTAAAGATTTAATTAAGATTTATTTATGATTATATTAGGTTGTTAGGTTCTTAGTTAATTGTAATGTATAAATTTATTTTTTACAATCAAGTATTCAATGCATTTTCAAATAAAACAACACATAATATAATAATGGTCCCTATTGTTGTAGGATGTCTTTATCTTTTTGTAAAGCATCTAATAATGTGATCCCACTCTTCATTTAAAATATATATTAAAGCTTTTTTTGGCAATTATTAATCTTGTGGCTAAATTCTCTACAATACAAATATAAGGTGTAATCCTTCCAACACTTTTTCTATTGCTTAAAAAAGAATTTGAAGTAAACTGTATCAATCTATATATTTTGTATTTCCAAATGTTTGCTAGAATTGAAAGATAAAAAAGATGATGAGCAATTGGTACAAAGTTTTAATTCAAGTAGTGGATGTTTATCTTGCCAATGTTATAATAGTCAATTATTACACTTTATATGTTTTGTTATAAATATATTCCATGTTATTACTTTTTTTAAACCTTCTAAAATCTTTCATAGTCTTTTAAAATCTTTTTTAGTCTTTTAGAATCTTTTATAATTTTTTTTAATCTTTTACAATCTTCTTTAATTTTTTAGAATCTTCTTTAATATTTTAAAATCTTCTTTAGTATTTTAGAATCTTTTAAGATATTCTTAAAATTTTCTATAGATATTTTTATTTTTTTAAAATTTTCTAGTTTCTTTTGTAGTTAGAATCTTACATAGGTATTTCTATTAAACTCAAGAAGCTTATATAGAAGATTTGATAGGACATAATCTTACAATATAAATACAAGCATTGGAGCAATCCAAAGTGTTGCCTTATTTCTTGATATTAATTTAGTTCTTATTCTTGTTAACTATCTAGTTCTTTATTCTTAAAATTAATTTAGTTCTATATTTTTTTTTGTCCATTTGTTAATCTATTATCTTACATCTTTGATAAATTTAGAAAGATTATTAAATAATCATATCAAAGCATTAATCTCTAGATAGAAAGTGGATTATCTTTCTTCTTAAAGATACTATTATATTTTAAAAGAGTGCAAGTTATCTCCCTCTAGACTGGTATGATTATCTATCACAGTTTAATCTTTTTTTAAAAAGAATAGATTATTTCTTTTCTAAGATATATCACTATATTTTAGAGGTTGAAAATTATCCTCTTTTAAATTAATATCATTTAGAAATATTTCTTTTTAATATAAAAAATACTATATTAAAGGTTTATTGATTTTTTTTTTGTTAATGTGAAAGTAGATCAAGGCATGGAAGGTACATCTTTACAAATAGAGAATAGAGTGGTGACTTTTATAGATCTTTGAATTCTTTTAGATAGTGTACAAGAAAAAATGGCATTATTTTATAATCCAAAAAAAAAACCTTAAATCGAATCAATATTTGAAAAAATTAAATGGGAGATTCATAGTTTGCAGTAAAAGATTATTTGATTGAAGGAATGAAGTGGTAGATAAGCTATGCATATGACTCCTATAAAAGTTCCAAAGATTGTCATGAAAGAGCCAAAGGCTAATATGCTTGATAAATTTGATAGAACAAGATCTAATTTTTTGAGATTTTGTGCAATAAGTACGGCTTTATTTATAATTATATCCTCCTTGTTATCCAAGTAGATTTATTCAAGTTGCTTTTGTAAGCATCCCTCTTTGTAGATATTTTTATTTGATATTAGAAGTTGCGGATTATCCTCTTTTAATTTAAATTGTAAAGTTATTGAGATAGAAGGAAAGATCATAGATACTACACTTAGCAGTAATGAGAATAAATTTTCATCTATCGCAAATCTTCAAGAGCTTGTCAACATTCTAAGCATAGAAATTTTATAAATCACTAATGCCAATTATAGAGATACTATTCCTATGTCTGAAAAAAAATCTAAAGCTTATAGTAAGAAGTTGTACAATTGTGAGAAACAAGTAAATCAGCCCTATAAATAAATCTAAGAAGCCTTGCTTCTATGAGCATAATGGAGACAAAGATTAGTATGCTTGAGAAGTTTGATGGAACAAGATCAAAATTTTGAGGATTTTTGCAACAAGTCAAGCTATATCTAAGGCTGCATCTTTTCTAATATCCTAATGGATTTACTCAAGTTGGATTCATAGGCACATTTCTATTTAGAAATATTCTTTCTTGGTTTGTGCCTTTGATGGAAAAAGATTTACAACTTCTTTATAATTTGAGTTCATTTCTCGAAGTGTTTACAGCTACATTTGAAAAAAGTAATTAAGAGAAGATAGCACAGATGAAGCTCTTATTTTTATAATAAGGATCATGATAAGTCACAATATATGCTACAAAATTCCAAAACCTTGCTTGCAATGTGGAGTGGAATGACAAAATTCTTATCAATCAATTTTTTTATGAATTGAAAGATAACATCAAAAACTTATTATCAATAATGCCAAAAGCAAATTTCTTGGAATAATTTATTGCTCATGCTATTGCACATGATGATCATTTATTTAAAAGGTATTAAGAACATTGATTTGGATTGGAGATGAACAAATCAATTAATGATAGCAACTCCTAAGTTTTCAAAAATATATTTGATCAAGCCAAATCCAATGAAAATTGATACAATATGTGTTAAATCTCTCACCAAACAAGAAAAGACTTGACATTGTTAAGAGGGTTTGTATTTATATTGTAGAAAAGCAAAGCACACTACTTAATATTGTCTAAAGAAGCAACCCAATTATAAATTGAGGAGTATGGTTTCTAAAGAAGATAATATGTTTGAAAACAAGTTTATCCAGCTATAATATAGACTATGTGGCTAGAATCATGTTCAATATCTTGTAAAGGTCTTATTTTCTTTTTAGATCCTTCACCTTATCTTATAATAGATGTACTTTTAGGACCTAAAAATTAAATAGTCTTTGCTTCATTAGATTTAGGAGCCTCAACTTATTTTATAGACAAAGATTTTGTCAAAAAATAAGAAATATCTCTAATCAAGAAAATTAAATTCGTGCACATAGAAGTCATAGATGGTCATTTGCTATCTTTTGAAAATATTACTTATGAGATTTTTCTTTTAGATGTAATAATTAAGGAATATAATAGAATAAAAATTTTGAACTTGATTAAATCTCCTTCCAATCAATTATTTTAGGATTATTATGATTAAAAAAATATAATCTTTAAATAGATTAGATTTTTTGTAACCTTAATTTTTCTTGTAGTTTAATCCAAAAATTTATTAGTCATGTAGATATACATAATTATAATACATCCAAACTCTTATTGATAAATACAATTTTTTTTATATAAGCAGCAAAGGAAGGATTATCTTTTGTTATATACGTCACATCTATTTTGGATGCTGAAAAGATTAGAAGTGGTATTCTTAGCCACTATCAAGATTTTCAAGATGTTTTTCAAAAGAAAAATGTAAACATTCTTTTAGAGCATCAACTTTATAATTATTCAATTGATCTTCAAGAAAGAGCTCAACAACCATCTGGATCAATATACAGTATATCACAAAACAAGTTGGCTATATTGAAGGAATATATTGATAAGAACTTTGTTAAGAATTTCATATACCATTCAAAGTCTCCAACAAGAATTCCTATCTTATTTGTGAAGAAAAAAGATGGATTGTTGTAGATGTACATAGATTATTGAAGACTTAATAAGATTACCATCAAGAATAGGTATCTTTTATCTTTGATTTCAATATTCCTTGATCAACTTAGTCAAGCAAAGATCTATACAAAAATAGATTTGCAAGGAGCATACAACTTGGTCCGCATCAAAGAAGATGATGAATAAAAGATTATATTTCAAATCATATCTAAATATTTTAAATATAATGTCATATTTTTTGGACTTACAAATATACTAGCTGCTATTTAACATCTTATGAATGATTTTTTTGTGAATTTCTTGACAATTTTATTTTTTATTATTTAGATGTTATTCTGATCTATTCTAAGAATACAAAAGAACATGAACTTTATGTTCATTTTGTATTATAAAAACTTAGAGATGTAGGAATATATACCAAGATGGAAATGTATATGTTTTATATTATTTAAGTTGACTTTTTAGGATACATCATTTCAAAAGATGGATCTTAAGAAAATCTAAACAATCATGGATTAGAAGATTTCAAGAATAGTAAAGGATGTGCAATGCTTTTTGAGATTTGCCAATTATTATTGAACTTTCATCAAATTTTTTTTTCAAGTTACAGCTCTACTTACACACTTAACTTGTAAAGATAAATTTGAGTGGAATAAAGAAGCAAAGGCATCATTCGAAGCTTTAAAGATAGTTTTAATTTCTATAACAATTTTGTATTGCATTGAATTTTTTAAAATATTTTTTATAAAAAAAAATATAATAGACTTTGCTTTGGATGTGATGTTATCAAAAATAGAAATAAATGATAAATTCCATCCAATATCTTTTTATTCCAAAAAATTTTCAACAGCAAAGATTAACTATAAAATCTATAATAAGAAACTTCTTATAATTGTGGATTCTTTTTAAGAATGGTATCATTATCTAAAAGGTGCTTCTAGTCTAATCAATGTGTATATGGATCATAAAAACCTCAAGTATTTTATGTTAGTACATATGTTAAATCGTTGTCAAGTTTGTTGAAATATATTTTTGTCAAGATTCAATTTTATTATCTCTTATTGGCCAGGAAAACAATAAGGTCTATTTGATGTTTTTTCTAAACATTCTCATCTTGCACCAAAAGAAAGAGATTTAACTTTTGATCAACAAAGAATGATCATCTTGCAGTCAAAGCAATTTCATCTTCAAGCAATAAAATCAACATTGACTATTGATTTAATTTTTGTCAAGCAAGTCTAATCAAGTATGTCTTTAGACCCTCTTGTTCAAGAGATTAAGAATAATTCATCTAAGTCTTATGATACTTCTAAGTTTGAATTGAAGAATGATCTATTCTATTTTGAAGGACATCAAATTTATGTAACTTTATATTTATGATTGTAGATCATTTCACCAGGATGGTTCATTTTATACCATGTATAAAATCTATGATAGGTGAAGAAAT
This sequence comes from Physcomitrellopsis africana, assembly GCA_036785485.1. NCBI lineage: Eukaryota > Viridiplantae > Streptophyta > Bryopsida > Funariales > Funariaceae > Physcomitrellopsis > Physcomitrellopsis africana. The sequence continues at coordinate 99,809 of JAWRVF010000840.1, forward strand.
AGCTAAACTCTTTCTTGATAATATCTATTGCTATTATGGATTACTAAGGGACATTATATCAAATAGAAAGACATAATTTGTATAAAGATTTTAGAAGAGTCTTTTTAAAATATTAAAGGTAGATATAAAACTATCTTCAGCTTTTCACCCTCAATTTGATAGATAAATAAAATAGATAACTTAAGTTTTGAAACAATATTTGAGATGTACTATCAACTATTATTAAGATGATTAGACAACTCTTTTATCATTAATAGAATTTGCTTATAATAATTTGGTACATTTGTCTATTCAACAAACTCCATTCTTTGTAAATTATAGTTATCATCTATGACTTAATATTTTTAACTTTTTAAAAATTGATAATCTTACGGCAGAAGATTTGGCAAATAAATTATCAAAGCTACATGCAACAATGAAGGCATAATTATAAGAAGATCAAGGACAACAAAAGATCAATGTAAATGTCTATCATAAGAAATAGCCTCAATTCTATGTAGGCAATAAGGTATAGTTTTTTCATCGTAATATTAATATTAATCATGTTTGTAACAAGTTGGATTATTGTAGGCTTGGACCATTTCAAATTTGTGAACAGATTAATCCAGTTGTTTATTGATTACAGCTACCAAAATTTATAAAGATCCATCTTGTATTTCACATGCCATTGCTTGAGCTATACATGATAGTGGATATACAAAGAATAAGATAAATGCCACCACCTCTAATAGAAGTAGACAACAATGAAGAATTTGAGGTGGAAGAGGTCTTGGATTTAAGACGACATCAAAATTGATTAGATTATCTTCTGTATTGGAATAGATATAATATTAGTGAATGTACATAGGAGCCATCTAGAAATCTAACAAATGCATCAACAAAAGTCAATGCGTTTTATCGACAACATTTATCAAAACAAAGATGAAAAGTCAAGAATTTTTTTTAAAGAGTAGAATATATTACAAGCACAATTTGGCGCATCTTAGACTTCATCAACATGTAATCACCACTCCTTGTAGAATTCATACTTAGAAGGAGAAATAATATCATAGGCATAAGATTTACCTCAATAATTATTTAGCTAATGTGGATAGAAAGAAATAGAAGTAGATTAATTTAATAATACCTTAGAGAGGAGCTTCTTAGAAGTTTCATAAATATGGATTCACCTTTATACATGTTTATAATTGATTGGTAGGTTAGAAACTTGGCAAACAAGCTAGCCACGTATCGCACATGAATTTCATGAATAAGTGAGTCTAAAGACATATTTAATTAAACTTACTTGAGAAAAGTTGAATTAACAGTCAATGTTGATTTCATTACTTGAAGATAAAATTGCTTTGATTTCAAGAGGATTATTTTTTGTTAATCAAAAGCTAAACTTTTTTTTTTTAATGTAAGATAAAAATGTTTAGAAAGAACATTGGATAGACCTTATTATTTTCTTGGCTAATAAGTGATAATAAACTTAAATCTTGATAAAAATATAATCCAACGAGCTTGACAATAATTCAATATACATGCTAACATAAAATACTCAAGATTCTTATGAGTCGTATACATGATGACTAAATCAGAAGTACCTTCTAGATAATGACGCCATTCTTGAAAAGAATCCACAAATGCAAGAAATTCTTTATCATAGATTTTGTAGATCTCTACTCTTGAAAATTTCTTGGAATGAAAAGATACTAGATGGAGTTTGTCATTTGCTCCTATTTTTGATAATATCATATCCAAAATAAAATCTAATGCATCTATTTTTATAAAAAATAATTTAAAAAAGTTAACGCTGTCATGTTATTATATGCTTATGTGGTGAAAAATATAAACAAGAATGATTTCTACTTAATATTCAATTATCTTTATTCAATAGGAACTTAAAATATTTAAAAAAAGGTCTATGGAAGCCTCTTAGATTATTTTCTTATTTATTAGCTAATAGATAAAAGTAGGTTATTAAATTTTCATTCTAGATTATAGAAACTCTGTTACTATTTTTAAGAAGCCATAAGTTAATAAAAATAGGATAGAAGAGATAAATAATTAATATGGTTGATACTAGGATTAAATTGAGGATAGGATCAAGCTTAAAAATCCTTAAAATAAATTGGATTGATACTTGGGAGTCGATTATATATGGTACAGGGTCAAAATCCAACCTCTAGTTATAAAAACAGCTACTAAAGGCAAGGTATTAGGTCATTTGGACATCAATGACTAAGATTGGGAAGTTGGCTTTAAGCCCCTTTCAAAGGCATTAGACTTATTTCTATTAGATTTAGAAGGACTTGGCAATCACTATCTAAAATCAGGATTTTTATTGGAAATTAAGTTTTTATGCAATAAAATTAGGACCAACACTTTCAGCTATTGTGTGCAATTAAAATAACATCTATAGTTGAAAATTCAATAATCTGTAGATGATTAAGTATACTAAGACTAAATAAAAATTTATAACAATCTAATGATGCAATCAAGATTTATTTGATCTTAAGTAGAAAGAGGTATCAAAAATTGGCAGTTTAGGGTTGTTTAGGATTTTTGCGATATCTAAAGATTTATTAGTCAAATCAAGGTGAAATTTGGCACATTGTTAGAAGACTTAAAGGATAGGCTATATATGAATGTTTAACTAAAGTTAACCTCCATAGCTAGGTGCCCGACACATTTCCAAATAGGACAATATAAATGGTGAATCCAATGTAAAAGTTTGAAATGGAAGGTATTAGATTTTATTTATGATTACTTAGAATTGATGGCGCAAGAAAGCAAGAAGGTTGAATTTGGAGTTTTTTATAGAGCTTTGGGTGGCGCTTCAAGTAGATCTTTAAGTGGAGCTTCAAGTGGATTTTTTTTTGATAGATAAGGTATATATCTGGATTCAAACACTGCAAATATGTTTTAAGTATTTATATTATTTATGTAATAGTAACAAGGCAACAATTGCAAGGAGGCTTTGGCAATCAAAGCATTATAAGCAGTGGTTAATAAGGTTGACTAATTTTATAGAAGGGATACTTTTAAATATTTAAAATATTATAAGCAAAAAATAGAATTGAATTGAATTTTTGAAAAGAATATGATTTTATTTAAGCTTGCTATAATGCTAAAGATAAAAAAACATATGAAATTAATTATAGAACAATCTAAAAGTTCTTGGGAGATTGTTATAGTAATTTTCACCAATGGGAATTTATTTCCAATCTCACGGATTTGTTTATAGGGAGAAGATGATTGCATTTTAGGATTTGATACGTGATTTTGACTATGGTTAACCTATGGATTTACACATTCAAAACTAATGAGAGAATTTTGTCTCCACACCCCATCTAATAGTATTATTTATAATATATTATAATTCAATCAAAAAGATCAAAGACATTCTTAGCATTGCTTTGTCTTCACTTCTCTTTTTTAATTGATGCAATGTATTTCTCTTTTGGAATGTCATTTTGCCTATTGGATTGCTCTTTAGTTATTTAGCTTGTATTTGATTTGACCACATTTTTTCCAATTGGTAATCTAATTAACATTGGTTGATTCACTCAACTCTTTATAATCTCTCTTCTTATTATTATATTCCTAATCGATTGCACTCTCTTCCTTCCAACCTCCATGAGACTAATGAGACTCTTTCAATTGCCACACCATAACTTCAGATTTTATACAATCACTCTTGACAGATTTCAACTTGCGATTATCACTTCCATAGGTTACTAATATGTACACAATTTCTATTGATTCACTGTTATATTCCAGCACATAATTTGAATTTTCACCAAGTCACACCAATTCCTCTCATTTCACAAATTCTTCATCTCCAATATTAGTTTATTCTCCAATTTCTCATTTTCAACCAAGCATGCTTGGCCTTTATTAGTTTAATAGTCTTTTATCAATTGCGTTCACTCTGACCACCAAAGATCTCTCAGCATAGACACAATCTCCAATTGTATCACTTGACTACAAATATGCATCAACCAATCAATTTTTATGCACCATAGACTTAACACCAATAGCAATTATCACTCATACAATTATCCATCATACTTCATCACAATTTTAGCATCATATTGTAGAATGGGTAGGAATTTTATGATTTACGATATATAGTTTGTAGGGTTAAAAATAAGCAATAAGCCGATGAATGGCCAATTTAGAAGGCAGAATGGATGAAGAAGTTAGAAAACGTAATTATCATCGGTTGTATAGCAGTTAATATAATCGAGGTAAGTATAAATTGATTTGGTATAGAAAAGTCAGGACCAGACTATGATAGTGTTGAGTCGGGATAAGCTTGGTGTTACCTCTTGTTTTTTTTGTGTAGTGGAGAATCTAGATTTCATTCCGATTGATTGAACCATGTCGATCATTAAGTACAATAATAAAAACAAATAATTCAATTATAGATGAATAAAGAATTGTAATCGATTGTTGTTTGAGTTTGGTGTGGCGAATTGGCAATTGAAGATTGGATATGTTGATGCAGTTTGATTGTGAATAAGAATGTTATGCCGTATTGGCTGTGAGAGTTGAGCGATGAAAGAGAAGTTTAGAGAGAGATGATTCATTTCAGAAGAAGTTCTTAATGGGAAGTTATTTCCAGTGATTAGAGTGTGAAGCAGGGTAAGTAGTCTATTGAGACAGTGTAGCATTGCCAAATGTTGTTGTGTGATTGAGGAAGATAGCAGAATATAGTAGGAGAATTTGTGGAAGATTGGATCACAAAGTTTATTCTTAGTTGCGGAGTAGCAAAACCGATTGAATGGTCGGCATTATTTCTAAGCCTTTATATGTGCATTGGACTTTGATGTTTGGAGGCGGATAATTGTATGATCCTAATAGTTTAATTCAATGCAGTTAGTCTTTTCCTGTGTTCAAATTCTCTTTTAGAGGTTTTCTCCAGGCAGTATTGATAGAGTAAGCAAAATAATAGAACTACATTTTGGCACCGCTACCGAGGATTGACAATAGTATTGAGTGTTAGAAATTAACTACCGAATGTGTAGTTGAGGATGTCACATTAAGAGGTTACAAAATTAGTCTTGGTTGGGACATGAAACCAAATGTGTAGTTAAATTAAAGATGGAAAGCAATGTCAATAATAGATGATGAAAGATTATGGTTAATAAGAATGAGAACATTGCTCTGAGAAAAATACGTTAGTCAAAAAGAAGACAAGAGAGAGTGCAAGTAAGAAATTTGTTACAAGACGAGCAAGAACAGAAGCTAAAAAGAAAGTGTCGATAGAGTTGCATGCTTGTCAGCACATCTGAGCATATCCAGAACATGAAAGATTTTTAATATTTCAGACATATATACTATTATGAAAATTTCCAAGAGCACTCTCGGATAATTTGGCATATAGTCCAGCGTATCTCTTGAGCCCATTAACGGAAAGAGAACAGAGTATAGAAGAATTGGATATTCCATTGGATACTTTTTCAATAGTGGATACAACCGATTCTAGCAAGACTAGTTCTTCAGAAGGGCATGAATTGCTTGCTAGTAAGGACCAATTTAGTGTGTTTCAAAATTTGTAATTTTCACCTCAACTTCAATCAATAAAATTATTTGTAGATAATAATAGTAAATTACAGAGGCTTGGAAGTCCAAAAAAAACAATTGGAGGAGATAGCATTTATTTTAACAAGGAATTGAATAGAATATTGTCACCTTCGATGGCGGCGGGGGGTCCAACATTACCAATTGCGGTCCAAATGGGTGCGGTGGGTGATCGCACAACTAACGTAGCCCCATTATCTACCTTTAGTAGTCTACTAGGAGCTGATCCAGATCAACACTTATCTCAATTCCTAACTGCATGTGTAGCCAATAATGGTAGAACTGAAGATATATGCTTAAGATGGTTGTTAGCGACCTTAAAAGATACGGCATTTGAATGGTATAATTGCCAATTTGTGGGACAATTTTTTAATTAGGAGGCATTGAAAAATATATTTTTGACTCATTTTCAACCAATAGGATTTGAAGAACGTCTTAGAAAAAGATTAATGAATAATAGAATGGTACTAGAAGAAGCGGTGCAGTCATATTATGGCCGAGTAGCAGATATCCTTCATAAATGGCCAAATAATCAAAAGTTAGATTCGTTTGTTATGTCTATATTAATTAACGGACTATATCCACCAGAATTAAAGATGTTTATAAAGGAGGCCCAACTTATAAATGTGGCTGCCTCACTTGATTGAGCTAAGATATGGGAAGAATGTCATTATGATCAATTCTTAATCACGAGAGTCACAATGATTCCACCTCAAAGAGGATATCAGATGCCAACTTGAAATGAAACAGTGGGCAGTTATCCAAGAACAATTGATTATGGCGTAAATCTTAGTGCTAATTTGCAAGGGATAGTGAATGTTATTCCATTGTAGACTGTACCACCAATAATTGTAGTTCCATATTTTTCATACTCCCCATATCAAAAACCAATATTGATAAAAGAATTATCTAATGAACTAGTATCAAAGGATCTAAATGAGACTTTGTTGTTAACTTTGACAAAGAAGATGAACAACTTGGCTATTTTTTTGGCAAAAGATAAAGAAAAGAGGCATAAATCGATTAATATGCACCCCAATATTTGGTGCAATAATTGTAAAGGACAAGGCTATTTGATAATGGAATGTTCTTCACCACCTCAAATAAGTTTGGCTGGAATGGAAATTGTCCAACTAAACAAAATAGAAATTTCTTTAATTTTTAAAATTCTGAATATAACCAAGAAGGTGAATCCAATTTTCAAGGTTTTGTGCAAAATCAACACAGACACTTTCAATATCCATCCATTCAGAATCGAATTTCAGATCCTGTAATACTAACTGGTCAGCCGGGATCCTTTATCCATCCAACTTGGAATAAATATATATTAGTCAAAACGCCTCCTATTCCTGATGGAGGTGGAAGAAGACCACTCCAATGCTATCATTGCACGCAGATAGGACATTATGCTAGTGAATGTCCCAATCCAAGAGCTAGTGATGATTATGCTCCAGTATGTGGAAATTGTAAGTAATCTGGACATACTTACTAGCAGTTTAATGCTCCGTTTAATACTAATAACCGAGATCAACCTATCAAGCTACAAAGCAAGATGGAAAATAATATTTGAATTCCATAAGATTCTTTGATAAATCGGGTGGAATGCATCCATGCAGTACTTACTCATGCTTAGCAAAAAGGAAAAGATCCAATTCAAAAATTGCGAGTACTAGTTGCGGCAGACCAATTTAATTCATTGGTTGGTATTCCAAATCTAACACCAATACCAAAGATATTACCAATGTTAGGATTCCATTTGTTTGTGCAATTTGAGGATGTCCTTAGCCCCGAGATATTGGTTCAACCAAAACCAATACCAATATTTGCAAAGTTTTGAGAATCATCTTATCCATTAAAAGATCCTCTTATGGACAAGAATTTTGACAAAGTCCATTCAGTAGTTCTAATTCCAGATTTCGTAAGAAAATTATCTCAAGGGATTAAATTGAAATCCATGAAAAAGAAGAGGGCCTTGGAAATCATTGCCAATATAAAACCATATGATATTATGAAAGATTTGGATGAAATTAAACCTTCTATTACAAGGAAGCAATTGTTAGCAGTTGCACCAGAATGTCATTCTACACTGAATTCCTTGTTAATACAACGTAGAGTTTGTAATAAAAAAATTCATGAGGTTAGTTTGAATTCCAGTCCGAGAGCACCAACTATCGATGTATTAATTGATGGTGTTTTCATTCCTTGAGTTCAAATGGATGGTGGTTCTAGTGTAAACTTAATGAATGCCAATACAATAGAAGAGTTGGATTTAAAACAATTATTATCCATGACATTGGTATTGAAAATGGCAGATCATAGTAAGATGAAACCAATGGATATCTTACGCAGTATTAATATCGTAATTACAAAAATTACGTATGAAATTGATTATATTGTTTTTTGATTATAAAGTTCCACTTTATCATATCTAATTTTATTGGATCAATTGTGGCTATATCAAGTCAAAGCTAGGAACGATTGGAGCCGAGGAATATTAATTGTTGAGAAGGATAGAGACAAGATCGTTTCACTAGTGTACCCAGTTCAATATCATAGGGAGTCTCAAATTATGGACATAGAAGCAATATCTGATGATGAGGGCCAATCTAAGGCAGAATATGATGAAGTTAACAATGCGATGCAAGTTGATAAGGACCGAATTCACATGTAGAAGCAGGGCGTGTTATATCACTATGGAGGATCCAAGGAATATTTATGATATCAAGAGAATGCAGCAAATTCTGACGATGTCATTACGGATTGGATGAATAATTACGGGATAAATGAAGTCAATACATTGGAACCAGAATTGGGTAGTTCCAATATGAAGGATTCAGAGCAGGAGAGGCAAATCAAATCAGAGGTTGTTACGGAATATGTGTGCCAATCCATTAACTTGGGCTCTAATGAAATATCTCAAATTATTAAAATATATATCAGTATTATGGGTATAGAACTGAGAAATTAGAAAGAATTCATTTTACGTCATAAATTTGCTTTTGCTTGGTCATATGTAGATTTAAAAGATATTCTTACGGAAGTTCGTGAGCATCGAATTATCTTAGAGGAGGATGCTACACCAGTTCGTCAAAGACAACACCGCCTTAATCCAAAATATTCTTTCATGGTTAAGGAAGAAATAGATAAACTTTTAGATATGGACTTCATATATTCAGTCCCGTATAGTGAATGGGTTTCACCGATTGTGATGGTACTGAAGAAGAATGGAAAAATTCAAATCCGTAAAGAGTTTTATAAATTAAACGCGGCTTCCAAGAAGGATTATTTTCCTTTACCTTTTACGGATAGTATATTGGACGTAGTAGCTGGGCATGAATGTTATTTCTTTTTGGACAGATTTTCGGATTATAATCAAATAAGAATTGTAAAAGAGAACCAGTTGAAGACCACTTTTATTACAGATTGGGGCACATTTGCTTATAAAGTGATGACATTTGGATTATATAATGCCCCAACCACATTTCAAAGGATAATGACATAAGCATTTTAAGACTATTTATAATTATCAATAGAGATATTTTTAGATGATTTTTGCACCTTCAGTATGACAACAAATTATTTCGCATGTCTTGATAAATGTTTGGACCAATGTGATAAATATGGAATATCTTTGAATTCCGAGAAGTGTCAATTTGTCATACCATCGGAAAAGCTTTTCAGACACATTGTTTTTTTGGCCAGTATCACTATTGACCCAGATAAAATTACTCATATATTTGCTATACCAAAGCCAGAAATAGTGTTTGGTGTTCATAGTTTTGTAGGCCATGTCAGCTTTATAAGTAATTTATTTATTTATTTGTAATAATATATCAATCATTAACAAATCTCTTAAAAAAACCGCCATCAAATGGATCTAGTCTAATTTGGATTGAAGAATGTACAGTTGCATTTGAGGAGTTAAAACAAAAATAGATGTTAGCACCAATATTTGTTGGACCTTATTGGACAAAACCATTTCATGTTTATGTTGATGCCTCGAATGTTGCTATTGGATCCGTATTAAGCCAAAATGATGAAAAGGGTTTGAATCATCCCATCTATTATGCTAGTCAATAATTTGTTGCTGTGGAATAAAATTACACTACGATTGAACGAGAAGCCTTGAGAATGATCTATTCTGTCCAAAAATTTTGATATTATTTGTTTGGTTATCCATTCATGTTTCATGTCGATCATGATGCTCTTAAATATATGATTAATAAACCTCAATTGAGTGGACACATTACTTGATGGATATTATTCTTTCAAGAATTTAATTTTGTTATTAATGTTCGACCAGAAAAGAAACATGCCAATGCAGATCATTTATCTTGCTTGTCCAATATACTAGGTAACAAACCTATCAATGATGCACTTTCTGATGCGAAATTATGTACCGTCAATATGATCACCCCAGAATATACTGAATTAATCCAATATCTGATATTTCAGATATTTCTACCTATATATAGTAAGAAACTTAAGAAATGCCTGATTTTAAAAAGTGCGCCATATACGATGATTCGAGACGTCGTGTATAAACAAGGGAGAGATGGAATTCTATGCTGTTGTATTTTTTAAAGTAAAATATGTATCATATTGGAAGGATGCCATTAAGATAATTATAGAGGGCATTTTGTCGGTGATAGCACGGCTCACAAAGCTTTAATGGTTGGATATTGGTGGCAAACAACGTTCTCGGATACTCACCAATATATCCAACGTTGTGATCCTTGTCAGTGTATTCTTAGACCTACTCAAATTTCTGGCATGCCGTTGGTACCAATTTTGGTTCAAGCGCCATTTGAAAAATAAGATATTGATTTTATAGGACCAAGCGCACCAACCTCATGAAATGGCCATAAAAGATATATTTTAGTAACAACCAATTATGTAACAAAATGGATTGAAGTGGTGACAATAAAAAATGATAATGCTAATATATTAGTCATATTTTTATATGAGAACATTATCACTCGATTTCATTATTCTAAATAATTGATTAGTGATTGCGTAATCCATTTTATTAATTCTATAATTATGACTTTGACGATTAAATACAAGATCAAGCATCAGAAGACAATTTCATATTATCCTCGGACCAATGGATAGACTGAAAAGACCAATGGTCTTTTGTACAAAATTTTAACTAAGACAATGTCTGGTATAGGAACGGATTGGGATACAAAATTATTTGCAGTCTTGTAGGCGTATCATATTACATATAAAGTGATTGTCAATTCTACACTATTTCAATTGGTATACGGATAAGAGACAATATTATCAATTGAATTAGAAGTTTCAACTTTACGAATTGCATTAGATGAATATCTTGGTGACCAGGAATCTCTCCAATATCGGTTAGCTCAATTGAAAAAATTCAATGAAGTTAGGGCTAAGGCTCTTTTAACTATAGAAACTACACAGCGCCGTCGTAAGAGTTATTATAATAGTAAATTACATCCTAAATCTTTTATGCCCAATGACCTAGAGTTTCTTTATGATAGTCGCTTTCACAATTTTTTAGGAAAATTCCAAGTCTGTTGGCATGGATTATATTGAGTAATTGAAGCCTTTCCTAATAATTTGGTTTAATTAGAAGATTTTATGGATATTCAATTTATTATCCAAATTAATAAAAATCGATTATGTCTTTATTTAATATAAATCCAAGATGGATTTTTAAAATTGGAGGGAAAGAGGAAGTACTTGTTCATGATAGATTATCTTTATTGAAGGTGCATGATGGTTAGAAAAGATGGCTGATGGTCAGTTTTGGGTCCTAATATGGACTAGTCAGGCAAATCGAAAGTGATGATCTAATACACTGGATTAAAGATTGTTGATTCAGACCCCAAGTAAAAGGTTAGGAACAGGGCATTCAGTGGAAGTTTTTGTTAGCATTCTGTTTTGAGCTTGGTTGTTCGAGTGTATGCTTGTTGGAGTGTAGAAATTTTTGTACTCAGAGAATAACAATTAGTACAAGCAAGGAGTGCGTAATAAGCATTATAGAATGTCAATCAAATGGTCAAAGAGAGCTTTGGATAGAGAAGAAAATATGTAAAACGTGAGAAGTAAGAATAACTTGCAATTGCCGTCCCTAGTGGTGATCACGAACATGGAGCCAATGAAGTTGGAAATCTATTGGTTCCCACAAAAGCAGAGAGATTTTAGAAATGTACAAATGTATGTGTTTTTGCAAGGGTGAGATAACTTGCCACCAATTGATGTAGAACTAATGGCAGAGTATAAAGAAAATTAGGACCCAAAGGATGGTTTGAATGTAATAAAGGGAAGAATAATTGGGATCGATGAGAGTACCTTATAGATGGTATTACATCTATTAATACGTGAGCTTGCGATAGGCATCAAAGTGTCCAGTGACTTCAAATTGGGAAGCTATTTCAAAAGAGACATGTTGTCATTTGAGAAGAATCAAGATTAGAAAGTGGCAGAGGCACTTACACTAGAGCTTGTAGAGTAGATGCGGTTCATTTAGAAGCGGTTAGGTTTAAATCGGCATAGCATATACATGTCCAAATGCTTATTGTTTGCTATGATTGGAATACTTGAAGACATGGTGTTTAATTGGGCAGCCTTTGTAGCAACTCGTATCCATGCAGAGATGGGAGCCAAGCAAAAAACAGATAAATTTGCATCTTTGCTCTGCTCCAATTATATGCTCTCCGTTATTGCATATTCATTAAGTCTACCAACAGTGGAAAAAAATTATACCTTCCCCAATACTGTAACAAGGTATGCGGAGTTTATCAATTAGTCCAAGAATAGTGGTGCACGAAATTAGGGAATCAAGTAGAACGCAAGAATGGGAGGCTATCCTAGAGACTATATCAAGGCGGGTTCTAATATGTGCAGTGACTAAGAGGGCGATTGAGGCTCTAATTTTGAACATTAGAATATTGGAAGGAAGAAACGTCATGGAAGTAATATTGAGTCAAATTTTCCAATTGCAGCTTACCGTGAGTCATTTGAAAAGAAATTTAAGGTAACAATTGGAGTCGAGCAGGAAAGAGATAATGAATAAAAGTCGCCAAATTGTAGAATAGGGTCACCTTATTAGAACAAAGACAGAACCCAAGTTAGCATTGGTGCGAAAATTAGTAGAGAAAAAGAAAAATTGGGTGAATGATAAAGATTGCAGTCAAACAATTATGAACGGCCAAAAGCAAGAACTAATAGAGAATTATAGGATATGGGAATTGGAAAGGGACGAGCTGAAGTGCCAATTGCAAATAGAATGTGAAAAAGCAGTGAAATTAGAGCAGAAAAAGGTGAAAATGGGAGACCAATACAAAATTAAAATGGATAAGCTGCAGGCAGAAATTGGTACATTAAAGGATATAGTGGCAAAATTGAAGGGCAATTTGGCCAATGACATTCGGCCATAGGTATCTGTTCCACCAATTTTGAGTATTAGTGAGCTGGAGGAGAAGATGAAGCAACAAGAGCGCCAATTAGAGGCGAAAAATGCCAGAATTCTACAATTGGAGGCTCAAGTTTGGGAATTGGGAGCAGATAACAAAGATTTATCAACACAGCTAAAGAGCAACCATGTGGATTTATCGAAGGAGAATAAAGACGTATCGTTAGAGCCAGACGCAGAAGAACCTTTTACAAAGAATGCAAGAGTGTCCCATTCCAAAGAGCTTACTTCATAACTAATAAATTCTTTTTATCAATTTTGTATTTGCAAGGACATTGCATAATTAAGAGTGGGGCTATGTAGAATAGATAGGAATTTTATGATTTACGATACATAATTTGTAGGATTAAAAATAGGCAATAAGCCGATGAATGGCCAATTTAGAAGGCAGAATGGATGAAGAAGTAAGAAAAAGTAGTTATCATTGGTTGTGTAGCACTTAACATAGTCGAGATAAGTATAAATTCATTCAATATAGAGGAATTGGGGCCAAACTGTGATAATACTGAGCCGGGATAAGCTTGGTGCTACTTCTTATTTTTTTTGTATAGTGGAGAATCCGGATTTCATTTCGATTGATTGAACTATGTCGATCATGGAGTACAGTAATAAAAATAGATAATTCAATTATGGATGAGTAAAGAATTGTAATTGATTATTGCTTGAGTTTAGTGTGGCAAATCGGCAGTTAAAGAGTGTATATATCGATGTAATTTGATTGTGAGTAAGAATGTTATGCCATATTGGCTGTGAGAGTTGAACAATGAAAGAGAATTTTTGAGAGAAATAATTTGTTTCGGAAGAAATTCTTGATAGGAAGTTATTTCTAGTGATTGGAGAATAAAGCAAGGTAAGCAGTCTATTGAGATAGCGTAGCATTGCCGGATGTTGTTATGCGATTGGAGGAAGATAGCAGATTATAGTAGAAGAATTTATGGAAGATTGGGTCATGAGGTTTATTCTTAGTTTTGAAATAGCAGTACCAATTGAGTGGTCAGCGTTATTTCTAAGCCTTTACATGTGCATTGGACTTTGATGTTTGGAGGCAGTTAGTTGTATGATCCTAACAGTTTAACTTAATGTGGTTAGTCTTTTTTTGTGTTTGAATCCCCTTTTATAGGTTTTTTCTAGGCAGTATTGGTAGAGTAAGCAAAACGACTGAATCACACATATTAATTTACAACAGACTCATATAAAACAATAAAAATTGTGTGGCCTTTCCGGCTTTCATCTGCAAGAGTCCCTACTCTCAAGAGAGATTGACTTTCAATTGATTCCTCCTTGGCTATAAATCAAAGCAATCCTTCCAACCGCAATACTTGTCTTCTCCCAATAAGTTCTTCCAGCAAGTACCCCTTGCTATTCCATTGTTACTTACATTCTAACCTCACTAACTTGAAACTATTGATGACTAATCCTAATAAAAGATTAAATTACTTCCACTAATAGCTAATTACAACCAGTTATTAAAAAAAATAAAAATCACCTCAAAAACCAATAAGTCCTAAGCTCACATAACCCTTTTCTGAATCTTTTGCACTCCCACAAAACAAATGTGTATCTAATTTTTCCATCAATATTTTGATGATGATGCCCCATTCAGTAAGAAATAATCCATCTTATAAGTCAAGGATTCATCACGATGTCGTACTGTAATTGCTTATAGAATGTAAAATCCATTCAAAATATATAATATATTTAAAGGTTTAAGTATGTATTAGAATGATTAGTAAAGTAAAAAAAAAGGGATTGATGTAAGAAAATTTATTTTAGATTTTTACTTAGTTTGATTATGGCTTTTAAATTATATAGAGCCTAAATATTTAGTATAAAGCTTTGAGAGGAAATTGGGTACCAAAGAAGAAGAATTAAACTACTAAGAGGCCTATTTGGAAGGATGAAGATAAAGTAAGGATGAATGAAGACAAGGGGTGAAGTTCTTCATTCCTATTGGTCAATGGTCATGCCCAATAGGCTTTGAGGAGGCTGCCCACAAAAATAATAAGAGTTTCGGCAACTTCAAGGATACCATTTGAAAATTAGAGACTAGGGTTAGAAAGCTTGTTGTTTGGGCTACAATTTTGGTATAAGAATTAAGAGATTTGGATTTTTTATGAGAGAGGAGTAGGCACTTGAAATTAAGCTGTGCAAATTGAACCTACTATCACACTTTTGAGGATTGGAGGAGTTATACGGAAGCTTTTGGAGATCGAAAGGAGCGGTTAGACAGGGGGTTTCAAGATCTATATCTAATGAGGATGAATTACTATATTTGAAGTCCTAAAAAAGGAGATATTAAAAGTCAAAGATAGCAGATCGAATTCCTAGGCAAAAAATAGGCCGTTTTGTTCATGGTGATGGGTTTGGCCATGTCTTGAGTTTCTAGATGAATTTTTGTCTAAGAATTTCCAAGAAAGTGAATCTTTATGCTAAGAAGCTATACATCATAGTTTCATAGCATTTAGACATTGGATTTGTGAGATATGAAGAATTTAATACACAGATGTTTGTAAACAAGGGTTTGAAACTACTGCTAGGATTTTAGCGATATCTAAAGATCGATAAACAATCAACAGTTGAAACTTGTTGTGCAAATTATTAAGAGCACATCAGTACTTCATGTAAAATTTTAGTAGATTTTAACAGTTAGATTAAGTGTTATAGGTTGATGAAGTTTAGAAAAAATTCCCCTCCTATGATTGAATGAGGATTTAGAGTATTTTGATATAGTTGAGTGTTTTTGTGAAATAAGACTTATGTATTGGGTGTAATAGCCCTAAAAGAAAAAAATTTATAAAATTTTGAGAGTTTTATTATTTTGGATCTTGGTTGAGTATTTAGTTGCAGCCAGAAGCCCAGCGCTTTCTTGAGGCAAATTCTCTCTACTACGACAACACTGTTATATTGTAATTGCTTACAGTATGTAAAATCCACTCAAAATGCATAATATGTTTATAGGTTTAGGTATATGTATAAGAATGGTTGGTAAAATAAATTAAAGAGAATTAGTATAAGAAACTTTATTTTAGGTTTTTACTTAGTTTGGTTATGGCTTTTAAATTATATAGAGCCTAAATATTTAGTATAAAGCCTTGAGAGGAAATTGGGGTCCAAAGAAGAAGAATTAAACTACTAAGAGGCCTATTTGGAAGGATGAAGACAAAGTGCAGATGAATAAAGACAAGGGGTGAAGTTCTTCATTCCTATTGATCAATGGTCATGCCCAATAGGCTTTGAGGAGGCTGCCCGCAACCTTAACAAGGGTTTCGGCAACTTGAAGGAGGCCATTCAAAAATCAAAGACTATGATTAGAAAGCTTGTTTTTTGAACTACAATTTTGGTATAAAAATCAAGGGATTTGGAGTTTTAATAAGGGAGGAATAGGCGCTTGAAATTAGGGTATACAAATTGTACTTACTATCACTCTTTTGAAGATTGAAGGAGTTATATGAGAGCTTTTGGAGATCGGGAGGTGCGGCTAGAGAGATGATTTTAAGTTCTACATTTAATATAGAATAATTATTATAATTGGTATCTTAAAAAATGAGATATTAGGAGTCAAAGATAATAGATCGAATTCCAAGGCAATAAGTAGACTGTTATATTGATAATGACGGGGTTTGCCATATCTTAGATTTTTTGATAAATTTTTGTCTCAAACTTTCCAAGAAGATGTATTATTATGCTAAAAAGCTATATAACAAAGTTTTATAGTATTTAAAATTTTAGATTGTGAAATATGAAGAATTTAATACACGGGTGTTTGTAAACAAGGGTTTGAAGCTACTGCTAGACTTTTGGCAATATCTAAAAAGTGGTAATGAATCAAGAGTTAAAATTTGTGGTGGTGGTTGTAAAGAATATGTCAATACTTCATGTAAATTTGGAGTAGATTTAGATAGTTGGATTAAAAGTTATGGATTATTGAAGTTCGGAAAAAATTCCCTCCCTATCGGAGAATGGGGATTTTAATGTATTTGTTATATTTTGAGTGTTTTGAGGAAATAAAACTTATGTACTGGGTATAATAGCCCTATGAAGAAATATTTTTATATAAATTTGAGGGTTTTATTATACTTGGATCTTGCTTGAGTAATTAATGGCAACCAAAAGTCCAACGCTTTTTTGAGGCAAATTCTCTCTACTATGACAACGCCACTCTAATAGCATCTTCATAAACGCTGTTATGATGTAACATGACTATTAGGTGAAAGAATATAGAAATAGTATATTATAGAAGATCTTAGTTCAAAATATTGTAGCAAATTATCTTAGAAAAATAGATAATAGTAAAAAAGAAGTAAAACTAATGAATGTTAATGTTGCCCTTTTTACAAATGAGCTTCTATTTACTTTGTAGGGCCATAAGTAAGGCAACTCAAAGTAGATTGGAAAATAAAATAATATAGGCATATATAAGAAGAAGTTAAAAAGAGGTTTTAAAAAAATTTACTATAAAAATCTAAAAATAGATATATAAAATGGACTAGTTATGGGCAAGGGTTGAAATCAGACCCTGAGATACAAAACCACATACTTGCGGCGGATTCGGGAGGCTTTTGCAGATTAGAGATTGGAATTAGAAAGTGGACTTGAAGGATTTTGTACACAAGTTGATTTCAAGTAATTTGGATAAGAAATGACTTTGTAATAGCTTTACAAAGTCAAGATTGTTTTGGGCAACTTAGGATTTTGTGTAATAAAATAGGGTTTATGTTTTAGGCAATTCCAAAAGTTTTGCAATAGACCCATAGCTGAAAATTTGTGGATTTTTGGATATTGTTATTGTTAATGTGTATTATAAATTTGAGCTGAATCTAACAGTTTAGTTATATGTAATTGGGGTTTAAGTGGGTCAAGGTCTCAGAAATTAAGTTTTGAGGGTCAGTTAGGGTTTTTGAGATCTTGAGCAATCTACTAGTTGGATTAGAATAAACTTTATTTGTGTGGATAGTATATTTGTTTTTCTATACACATGAATGATTTGAAATTGATTAAATAGTGAAGAAGGGAGAAATCAACACTGGAAGTTCAGCATCAAGGTTGGAAAAGGAGGCTGGCCAACACTCGAGAAGTGTTTAGGATTTTTCTTCCATTTGATAAGTTCGTTTTTCTGCAAATTTACTATGCTTATTGTTGATTAAAAGATTGAAAGGTGTACAAAGTTTTAAGTAAGATCAACAGTCTAATCAATAGATATTGAGGTTCTAATTTTTTCTAGGTTTGATTTGAATTGATTAGAATTTGGTTTAAGATTTGGTTAGGGTTTGGTTTAGGATTTAGGGTTTGTTTAGGATTTGGTTTAGGATTTAGGATTTTCTTAGGATTAGGATTTGATCAAGATTTGGTTTAGAGTTTAAGATTTGATTTAGGATTTGATTTAAGATTTAGGATTTGACTTAGGATTTGATTAGGATTTGACTATGATTTGACTTAGGATTTGACTTAGATTTTGACTTAGGCTTTGACTAGGGTTTGATTAGGGTTTTGACTTAGGATTTGATTTATGGTTTGACTTAGGTTTTGACTTAGGATTTGACCTATGGTTTGAATAGGGTTTGATCTAGGATTTGACTTAAGGTTTGACTTAGGTTTTGATTTAGGATTTGACTTAGGATTTGATTTAAGATTTAAGATTTGATTAGAGTTAGGATTTGATCAAGGTTGATCTAAAGTTTGAACAAGATATGACTTAGGATTTAAAGATTTTTATTTTTAGTATTTTCTAAATTTAATATTTTATATATTATTTTCTTTTATAATTAATATATGATTCATTTATTCTTCATTTGTAATTTCTTTAAGATTGGATCAAAGTTTGATTAATATTGTTAAGATTTAATAGAAGTTGTTTAGGATTCTATTAGAGTTGTTAGGATCTTGTTGTTGTGTATTTCTTTTTTATCTTCCACAACCAAGTGTCTGGAGCATTCTCAAGCAAAATTGCACGTATTATGACAATACGTTGTTCTGTTGTGGTTCGGCTATCATATAAAAAAATTATATATATATATTTAATATATAATTTATTATATAATTAAATAAAAGCCATATGAATGGATTTTATTAGTTACAAGATATGATTAGATTGTTAATTTAGAAGGAATCCATTTAATAGGGCTATTAGTGAGATTTATATAATTTTTTTTTTTTTTTTTTTTTTATAGTAATTTTGAGGTTAATTTTAGCTTGATAATAACTTTTATATATCTTAAGTCACCTTTATTAGACATTGGTGATCCTTAAGATCTTACTTACTTCTTTTATTTGATGTTTAGAACACATATTATGTAAATCTTATAAAAAAAAAAGAATTAGAAAGGGATTTTTATTATGAAAGGGGGTAGTTAGGCCATCTATGTGAATGAATGGAGATGGATGACAGAAGTCTCTATTCCTATTGGCTAAAATTCATGTCCAATAGGCTTCAAGGAAGTTGCCCGAGGGTTTATTATGAATTAGGGTTTGTTTTTGGGGGGGAGTCAAATATCAAAGACTAGAATCAATAAGTTTGGATTTTTAGATATGATTTTGGTGCAAATCTTACATGATTTGGACTTTTTATAAAAGAGATGTAAGTGCTAAAAATTAGGGTGTTGAAATTGTACCTACTATCACTCTTTTGGACATAATTTGTGCGTACAAAGAGCAATAGATGATTGGCGATTAAGATTTGAAAGGACACTTTTTTTTCTATATTTTTTATATATAACTCAATGAAATCTAAGCTAGGATGAATGAGATATTGGGAGTTGAAGTTAGTGCTTGTAAGTTAAGGGCAGTAAGTGACCCTACTGAATTAGTGGTTATGTTTTGAGCTATATCTTAGATAATTTGATATATTTTTAGCTCAAAATTTTTAAAAGTACATATATTTATGTCACAAGACTATGTACAAAAATTTTGTAGCATTAGGATTTTGGATTTATAAAATATAAGGAAAATAGTACTCAAATGACTCTGAGCTAGGATTTTAAGTATTTACTTAGGTGTTTGAGATATCAAACGATTAAAAGTGAATTTATAATTAATTCTTTCTTATGATGAAATTTAAAAAGATTATCTATATTTTTAAAAAAATTACATAGAAATCAATAGTTGAATCAAAAATTATAGAATTTTAAAGTTCAGAAAGAAATATATGGTTGCAGATGTATAAAGTTTTGAAGGTTTTTTGTAGCAATTTGAATTCTTTTGTACAAACTTATTTGAATATAAGAGGATTTATCTATATAAATTTTCTTTTATAATATTATTATATTATTTGTCCTTTTTATTAAGGATAAATCACTTGTTGGAATTTAACCAATAAATTTCAAGTAAACTCTTCACAGCCAGATACCTGTTAGGGACATATACTTTGGAAGTTCACAAAACCTTCTAGGACATTCTAGAAGCTTTTTGAATTAGTGAAAGTTAGTTGAGAAGCTTCCTAGTTGATAAAAGTGGATCAAGAAGCTTCCTAGTTAATAGAAAGAGTTCAAGAAGCATCCCAGGTAATAGAAGGACCTCAAGAAGCTTTCTAGTTGGTAATAGCTGCTTGAGAAGCTTCTTGGTCTGATGGTAGCCGCTCAAGAAGCATCCTAGAGAAGAGTATATATAGGAATTGAGACTGAAGAGTTCTTTAGTCTCGATAATGCATCTCTTGGAGTTATAACTCACATTTTTTAGTGTTGTTTGTGTATTCATCTATTTGATCCAAGTACTCATCTATTTGATTCATTTCTTCTTTCTCTTAGAATGGCTAGAGGCCAAGATATTAATATGACTGAATCTTTTGAGTCCAAGTTACACGCCATTATAAGTACTCTTACTATTTTATCTGTTAGAACTGCAAAGATTGAAGGGATTGTTGCAAAGCTTTGTAACAATACAACAATTGCAATATCACAATCTAGACTGCATCCACCCCTAACTTCTATACTTAAGGATGCAATACTATCTATATTACTTTGTCGTGTTGTGATACAATTATATGGTGAAACTATGACTAACAATGATTTTTCAATTAATATTCTATTATCTTAGTTCAATAAGAATTCAATATATTTTAACAAGATTTTTATTAAAGCTTCTCAGTTTGTTTTCTTCATTTAATAGATAGTAGATAAAAATTAATCAGTAATTTTACCTTCTAGGCTATAGTAATTCTTTTATTGCCTTAGAAAGACCATAAAATGATAAAAATATGATAAAAAATATAAACTACTAGCATAATTGATACTAAGGTTAAGTTGAAGGTAGGATCAAGAAATAAAATCCCTAGGATAGGTTAGATTGATACCCAAAGATTGGCCGTTTATAGGATAGGGTTGAAATTAGACCTTTGGCCATTAAAACAGATCCGTAGGGCAAATTATAGGATTTTTTACAAATCAAAGATTAGGATTAGAGAAAAACTTAAGAGATTTTACATAGGATTTGATTTGGAGTGATTTGGATCAAAATTAACTTTGTAAAAACTTTGCAAAGTCAGGGTTGTTTTGAGCGACTTTGGATTTGTGAAATAAAATAGGGCTTATGCTTTGGGCAATTACAAATGTTTTATAGCAAATCTATAGCTAAAATTTTGTAGATTGGTTGATATTATTGTTGTCAATTTGTGCTACTATTTTGACCTCAATCTAATAATTCAATTGTAAGTAATTGAGGTCTAAGTGGATTAAGGTCTCAAGAATTGGGTTTTGAGGCTTAGTTAGGATTTTATAGATTTTGAGCAATTTGCTAGTTGAATTTGAATGAAGTTTGTATTTACAAGTAGAAGATTTCATTTTCTAAGCATGTATGAAATTTGAAAGCATTTGAATGGTGCAAACAAGAGATTTTGGCACTTGATTATTAGCATTAAGATTGGAGAAGGAGGTTGGCTGACACCCGAGCAGATTTATAGGCTTTTCTTCTTTTTGATTAGTTTAATCTTCTTGAAATTTGATGTGTTTGTTGTCAACCTAGTTGTTAAGGCTTATATTAATTTTCAATCAAGATCAATGGTTTATTTGGTAGTTATTGAGGTTCAAAAATTGCCTTAGGAATTGCTTAGAAATTAATTAGGATTCGATTAGGATTTAGGGTTTGGATTTAGGATTTAGTATTTGATTTAGGATTTGTTAGGATTTGACCAAGGTTGATTAGAGTTTAATTAGGATTTACTTTAGGATTTATTAATATTTGATCAGAGTTGATTAAGATTTAATTAGGATTTGTTTTAGGATTTGTTAAGGTTTGATCAAGGTTGACTAGGATTTAGTTAGGATTCATTTTAGGACTTATTAGGATTTAATCAAGGTTTAATTAGAGTTTAATTATAATTTGATTAAGATTTATTAAGATTTGATAAGGATTGATTAGGATTTAATTAGAAATTATTTTAAGATTTGTTAAGATTTAATTTGGATTTAGTTAGGATTTGATTAGGATTTATTAGAGTTTGACTAGGATTGACTAGGATTTAGTTAGGGTTTAATTAGGATTTGATTAGGATTTGTTAGGATTTGATCAAGATTGATTAGGATTTAATTAGAGTTTGTTTTAGGATTTGTTAAGATTTAACCAAGGTTGATTAGGATTTAGTTGGGATTTGTTTTAAGATTTGTTAAGGTTTGATCAAAGTTGACTAAGATTTAGTTAAGATGTGATTAGGATTTGTTAAGATTTGACTATAGTTGAGTAAAATTTAATTAGGATTTATTTTAGGATTTATTAAGATTTGATCAAGATTGACTAGGATTTAGTTAGGATTTAGTAACTAAATCCTAACTAAATCTAACTAAATCCAAAGAAAAAAAATTGACATGTTATCAAAACCATGAATGCAATTGTTCAAGAAAACAACAATATTCAGCTACAATAGGGACTGTGCTGCTAGACAAGCTAACATTACATAATTATTTAGATTCCTCTCTTTTTGCTCAACCTACTCATTGTTTTATAATCTTTTTGTACTTTGGCCCTCAAAAGCTTCAAACAATTGCCTTGTTAGATTCGGGGGCATCTGCTTGTTTCATAAATGAGGGATTTACTAAGGTTTATAAAATTCTTTTAGTATAGAAATCCAAACCTATTCATGTAGAGATAATAGATAGACGATCTTTATCCTCAAGTAGTGTCATCCATTAAACCATGCCTATAGAAGTGTCATTTAAAAATCACAAAAGCTAGATTATATTCAATGTTATTAAAGTTCCTTTGAACCATGTTATTCTTGGACTATCTTGGTTGGAGAAACATAATCCATCTATAGATTGGAGGTTATAAAGAATAATATTTCTGATAAAGATCTCTACAAGAAAGATTTGTAAAAAGCCACAAATTGATAAACCTTTATTTGTTGGAGCAAAGACTTTTATAAGATCAGCGAAAGAAGGTACACCATTCATTATTTATGCGACTCCAATTCCAGAAGATATAACTTCATTGACAAGTATTTTAGAGCAGTATAATGAATTTAAAGACGTTTTTTAAAAAAAAAATGCTGATATATTATCGGAGCATTTTCTATCCAAAAGTAAATCAATCCAATGGCATATTGCTTGGAGTTACCATCCGCCATGAAGATACATCTAATTTTTCATGTCTCTCTCTTAAAACCTTGTAGAGAATCGCACATTCTAGGAAGAATACAATAATTGTTGTCTAGTGTTGAAATTAAAGACCATAAAGAATACGAGATTGAAAAGGTACTTGATTCATGATGAAGATGAAACAAATTGGAATATCTTATCCATTGGCACGGCTATCACATTAATAAGTGCATAAACAAACTGACTACAAATCTTGCCAATGCACTTCAAAAGGTATATGAATTTCATCAATTCTATCTCCATAAATCCAAACATATTCGATGATAATTTTTTAGTGAAGATTGGATCCATGGAATATTCATAAAGAAGGGAGAGTTAAATTAAAGCCTTCATCAATACATAGTCATCCAAAAAATAGTAGTAGAAGGAAGCTAGTCACTATGTCAAATCTTCAAGTACTAAGAAAACAAGGCGCAGAAGATTCATTTGCGATGCAAGCTTTGAATGAACCAGTACACGTTTCACAACCTTTAATTGAGCAAAGTGAAGACAACACATTCCAGTGCTAAGTACAACCTCGATCGGAGCCATTAGGAGCAAGATCTAACCATACAAGTCTCAATTCCAATGCTTGAGCTTTAGTAATATTGCTTGAGCTTAGAAAGATGAATCCTTTTAGTCTTGAGATTTTGTTAGGAGGATGTTTTGAAGGCCGCAATAAAGATCAAATCCTCAGATGGGATATCTCAACAATGGCGGTATTAGCTCAAGATCATAGGCAATTTCTTTGAGGATCAGTAGAACCTATTGCTTAAGAATAGAAAACAGAATATATAGCTTCACTAGTATAGCGTATTCTTGATATTTTACATATGCAGTAAGATTGAGCTCTTCTTAGAACTTGTTGCTAGAGATGGGGATGATGCTACGGATATATACTTTGGAAGTTCATAGAACCTTCTAGGACATTCTAGAAGCTTTTCAAGTTAGTGAAAGTCGATTGAAAAGCTTCCTAGTTGGTGAAAGTTGGTCAAGAAGCTTCTCAGTTAGTGGAAAGAGCTCAAGAAGCATCCCAGCTAGTAGAAGGAGCTCAAGAAGCTTTTCAATTGGTAGAAGTTGCTTGAGAAGCTTCTTGGTCTGATGATAGCTATTCAAGAAGCATCTTAGACAAGAATATATATATAGGGGTTGAGACTGAAGAATTCTTCAGTTTTAAAAATGCATCTCTTGGAGTTATAACTCACCTTTCTAGGTGTTATTTGTGTACTCATCTATTTAATCCAAGTTTTTGCTGGTTTCTTCTAGAAACCTTGTCCTAGTTCCAATCTTTATTTTTGTATTCTTGTGTCCTTGATAATATTTAGTGTATTTCCATATAGAAGTTCACGCTGTCATGTTGTGGTTCGGCTATTATGTAAAAAAATTGTACATATATATTTAATGTACAATTTACTACATAGCTAAAAAAAAGCCATATTAATGGACTTTTATTGATTATAAGATAGGATTAGGTTGCTAGTTTAGGAGGAATCTATTAAAAGGATTATTATTAAGATTTATACAATCTTATTTTTTTTTAGTAGTGAATTTTGAAGTTAATTTTATATTGATAGTAACTTGTATATATCTTAAGTCACCTATGCTAGACATTGGTGATCCTTAAGATCTTATTTACTTCTTTTATTTGGTGCTTAAAGCACCAAGTATGTAAACCTTATAAGAAGAAGGATTAGAAAAGGATTTTTAGTGTAAAAAGGATAGTTTGGCCATCTATGTGGATGAATAGAGGTGGATGATAGAAATCTCTATTCTAATTGGCCAAAATTCATGCCCAATGGAATTTAAAGAGGTTGCGCGAGGATTTATTAGGAGTTAGGATTTGTTTTTCAAGAAGAGTCGAACATCAAAGGCTAGGATCATAAGGTTTAGGTTTTTGGATCTGATTTTGGTGCAAATTTTGTGTGATTTGTACTTTTAATGAAGACGTCATAGGCGCTCAAAGTTAGGGTGTTAATTTTGGATCTACTATCACTATTTTGGATATAACTCGCGCATACACTTAGCAATTAAGGATCGGCAACTAGAATTAGAGAGAACACTTTCTTCGCTACACTTTTTATGTACGGCTCAATTAAATCCAAGCTAGGGTGAAGAAGATATTGGGAGTTAAAATCAGTGCCTATAGACTTAAGGGCAGTAAGTGACCCGCTTACATAGTAGTTACATTTTAAGCTATATCTTAAGCAATTTGATAGATTTTTGATTCAAAATTTTTAAGAGTATATATGTTTATGTCACAAGACTATGTGCAAAAAAAATTTGGCATTAGGATTCTAGATTTGTGAGATATAAGAAAAATAGTGCTCAGGTGTCTCTGAGCTAGGGTTTTAAGCACCTGCTAGGGATTTTGACATATCAGACGAGTGGAAACAAATTTATGATTGATTCTTTCTTGTAGTAAAATTTAAGAAAATTATCTACACTATGAAGTAAATTTTATAGAAACTAAACAATTGAATTAAGAATTATTAGACTCTAAAGTTCAGCAAGAAATAAGTCCTTGCAGGTGAATAAAGTTTTGAAGGATTTTTGTAGAAATTTGAACCCTTTTTGTACAAACTTACTTGAATACAAGAGGGTTTATATATATAACTTCTCTTTTGTGAGATTATTTTATTATTTTTTCTTTTTTATTAAGAATAAATTACTTGTTGGATTTTTTCCATCAAATTTGAAATAAACTCTCTACAGCCAAGTATCCAGTGTATTCCTAGATAGAAGGCCACGTCATACAATAACGCCACAAGACAACGTAAAGAGATTATCATACTTGCCCAAATATTGATTGTCCACCTTGTTAGTATGTTGCGGTACATTCCAATTGTTGAGCTGTAGATCCATGCCCAATAGTGCTTGGAATTTAACCTGCAACATTTGCACATTCCTTAATCGGCATGCCTCAACTACATCGAAAGGGCCAATTGCAGCTGAGGATGAGGCTTATATTAACATTGTTAAGTGAGCTTGTAGGTACCAATAGGTATAAAAATATAGCTATAGGTGGATATCTATTGCTATTACTTCACTGACGCATTCTTTATATAGCTCAATTCCCTTAGTCATCCACTTCTCATTGTCAAAACTCAGAGTTAAGTGTTGGATTTATTCCTTCCAGTTGGTCATCTCTACACTATTTCAATTGCCCTGATAGCAATTATAACCACTAATAATTAGTCTTATTTATACGATACAACTCACCACTCTACCAATTGTTGCTACCACTTTTAATAATTGACGTTGATTAGCTTGTAATCACTCTATATCCTACCTATAAATGAATGATTGTACCACCAAATCTCCCACTAATAGGTAAACTTGAAAATAATTGTCCACCAATACTTCACCCCTTACTATTATTTCCACCATCAAGTTTTTCATCTCAAAGGTGGCAGCTCTCTTCCAAATTCTCTCCAATAATATTAACAATAAGATATCACCTAATTAAATATGATGTAATAGGAAATAGACTTGACAATCAAACACATAGGCTTGCTCAGAGACATGCATTAGTGGCAACTATTCCAATAACTCCAAGATGTCTTCTACTTGTAATACATAATCCCGTTGTCGTGGTGAGAGTCTTAGCCCTAAGAAACACTGGGTCTTTTTTGCCTCTAGTTTCTCAAGTGCAAGATGAGATTCATAAAGTTCATAAAATTGAAGAATTTATATAAAAACATACTTTATTAATCCTAACATATTCTGCCTTTAGAAACCTGCCCTCAATTTTGCTCATAAATCCTAGGATATCACATCAATTGAAGCAAAATTTGGACACAAGGTACTTAAGAGAGTAAAGAAGCAAACCCCATAAACCTTTTGATTATAGCTCATGTGGTTAGAGAGAACCATGTTGTCAAAGTAATTCCTCCATGCTGCCTTTGATTCTAGACCCCCTTTGCTTCACACCTTCATTGCTCTTCATTAAAGAAGACCTAAGTGCTGAAATTTGGTAGGCTTATAGCTTGTATCATGTTGTAAACACCCTCCAAATATTGCTCCAAGAGCCTTCTCCAAACTTGAGTTATAGGTTCTATCCTTCTTCTTTAATTTTGCCTTCTAACAACTCTGGATCCGACCACAATTTTCCTCATAACTCCTCGAATATAACTCCAATAGCAATCAGTTTTTTACACAACTTAATAGACTCATATATCTACAAACCCCAACAAATTTTACTCAAAATACTACTCTGATCACAAAGATATGCTCCCTCAAACTTCACTGATTTGGAGATAGACCCCTGTCACTTTGAAAGAGCATAACATTTTATTTATAAGACTAATGAGTATCAAACTTACACTCATCTCTTCCTTAACTTACATAGATCATGTCTATCAAATTTCACACTCAAATTCGTCTCCTAAATCTCTTTATACCCAAAAAAACCCACACACATGCACTGCCCATACAAACCCTCAACCTTACCTTCACTCTATTTCTCTTTTCATTCAAACCGGTTACAATTTCACTCATAACTCTTTGCTTAGAGGTCATATTGACTTGAGATTTTGACACAAAGTAGTTAACTCTATAAGGAACAAAAACCCAACAAATTTTGTTGCTAAAGTCCAAGTGGTTTCCAAGAACCAAGGCCCGAAATTTTGTAACCCTCACTGCCCTAGTCTTAAACACCTACAACTTTCACGACTCATATCTCCCTTGATACTTAATGAAAAGACATGAGAATTGTTTCTATGAGTTCCTTATCTTGTCTACTACAACCTCACCAAAATTCGCATCTAAAATTCTCTCTAAGCTTCTGCTACACACAAAAACGTATACTGCCTATCAAAAAGAAATCCTATCTCTCCAAAAAAACTCTCCTCCTTCTTCTTCACGACCCTTCCTTGTCATCTCCCTCCTGGTCTTCTTTGTCCTCTTGGTCAAAAAGACCTCTTAGCCCATGTCTTTTCCACTTCCTCAACCTTTTTCTTTTTACTAACTTAAAGAAATTTCACTTTTCAAGGTAAATTTCCATTGTATCTTCTTACTACTAATTTTCTATCAACCTTTCTTCTAATCTTAATCTTTTTATTTTAATGCATTCTTTTATATTTTTCACACTATGTTTTGTTTTACAACACGACACCGCATTGTTGAGGTAGAAAAAGTTTGCCTCAAAAAAGCGCTCGGCTTTTAGTTGTCACTAATTTCTCAATCAAGCTTCAAAATAAGAAAAGCTCTAAGTTTATATATATATATATATATATATATATATATATATATAATTTCCCTTTTGGAGCAATTACACCAAATACATAAGCCTCAAATAACCAACAACATCCAAAATATGGTAAAATCCTCTAAAACCTTATATATCCTTATGTGGAAATTTTTCCAAACTTCAACACCTCATATCTCTTGATCCGACCATCTAAACATGAGATACTGATGTATTCTTATCAACCTCTACAACAAATTTCAATTGCAAATTCATTGCGGATCTTGAGATATCTTGAAAACCTTAACAGTCACTTCAAACCCTTGTCTTTATACACCTACATACAAATTTCTTCATATCTCACAAACTATAAGCTTAAATGCCATGAAGTTTATATATATATATATATATATATATATATATATATAGCTTTTTAATTTAAAATGTCACATTCTCTAAGAAGTTTGAGCCAAAAATTCATCCAAAAATTCAAGTTATGGCTCCAACCATTATTATGAATAAAACCGCTTACATACTGTATTTGATTTAAAAGCACCGCCTTTAGTGCCCTGTAGTTCTTTCATATGAATTTCAAATGTAATAAATTATTCACAAAAGATGTAGGTCTTAGAATTGCTATTCTAGCCATGCCTTCTAATCTCCAAAAGCTACTGTAAAACTCCTCCTATATTCAAAAGAATAACAGTATGTCTCAAATTGACACCTTAACTTCAAACGGCTAGAACTTCTTTATCCTTATTCCAAATCCTCCAAATTTTGTACACATATTATAGCCAAAATCCTAAAATTTACAACCCTATCTTTTAATTTTCAAATGCCTTCCTTGAAGTTACTAAAAGTCCTTCTTAAAGTCGTAGGCAGCCTCCTCAAAGCCCATTGGGCATGGTACTCAACCAATAGGGATGAAGTTTTCCATTCCTTGCCTTCATCCAACCATGCCTTACTTTCAACCTTCTCAATTAGCCTCCTACTAGCTTAAATTTTTATCCTTAGGCTCCCACCTTCTCTCAAGGCTTCATACTAATTATTTAGATCTTATAATTTTTATATACCATAATCAAAATAAGTAAAAATAAAATAAAATAAAGTTTCTTCTATCAATCATTTTTAATTTAATTTATTAATCATTCTAACACACATCTAGACTAATAAATAAATAAAATATTTTTTAACTAATTTTTACATACTATAAGTAATTACAATACGATAGCGTTATTAGTGAATTGCTGCTCACAACTACCAATTGATTCTGACTACCTAATCCTTCCTCACCACATAGCTCTAACATGAGCAATTGCATTCGCTCTTCCAATTGAGTCTTCTCTAGCTTCGCGACTGCTTGAGGCTCTTCTAATTGGCAAACTTTAGACTCTAAGGCCTCTTTCTTATGTCTCTTGGTATGACCTTCAGCTTAAGCCTCTCTCTTGCGTTAATTGGTCTTCTTAAGCTGACTTGTAAGTATTTCCAATCAGAGCTCAAATTTCACTCATTCTTCTTACAGCTTCGTCCTAGCTAATTATATTGCTGCTTCTTATTATTGGATTTAGGCAGTATTTTCTATTAGCTTGTCTTACAAGTGAATCAACTCCTCCAAAACCTCCTTCTCTTACTGTGCCTTGTGAATCATTGCCTCCAATTAATAAAGCTCTACCTTCATTCATGCTACCATGTACTCTAATTTGACCTTGGATTGACATACCATCCTCCCCAAATTCTCCTCGTCTTGCTTCACACAAATTTCCTATGGCACCGATTGGTGTGATTCCACTGTTGACATTATTGTTAACATTACCAAGGAGATTGGTGTTGTTGTTAATAGACCGGCTTCTGTAGAAGTCATCATTGGTTCTAGCTTTGGCTTCTTGAGTCCTACCAATTCGATTGTAGCTTCTTTTATCTTAGTGATCACACAATCGTCTTTCCCCTGTCTTGCCATGATTCTCTAATTCGATGCGCTCACAATCGGTACTATTCTCTGCCTTGAATTTCTCAATACCTTAGAATGTGCTCAATTACTATTTGTGCATTACTCACTCTCACAATATATCTTTACAATTGCGGAATCCACCTATTATTCTCACAAAGACCTAAATGCTATCTGAATTGTTACTTGTCCAATGGATTGTGATGCTATAATAATAAATACCTTCTTCTCATCATCTTTAAGTCTTCGAAAATAATGACAAGACTTCTTTGTACATGCTTCTCTCACATGAGAGAGCAAAGGCCTATGCACTATCAATTCATTGGTAGACATATTGATTATCATCATTGTTTTTTTTATTTTTTATTTTTTATTTATTTATCTTTATTTCTTTCCAATTTAAGAGAGGGTGGCAAAAAATGATTGTAATGGAATTCTGAGACCTCAACAAACACAGCCATTTCATCCCATATTCGTTGTTAGTTACAAAGACAAACCTCAGTGCTCTAGCATGCACTCAAATCCTCTCCTTTGTTCATGAATATAAAATCATCCTTCTTTAATCATAATATAATTTAAGATGATATCCATTGATTTAGGTGGATAATAAATTGCCCTCAAGATCTTGGAGTTGTACAGATCTATAGGAAGAATTAGCAACAATTGTATATGGGCCTAATCAATGTAATTGGAATTTACTAGGAAATTTGAAAAAATGACTATCATATAATAACACCAAATCGCCCACTTAAAAGTGCTTGGGAGCCAATTTGCTATCATAAAAGCATTTCCATTGTAATTAAATAGCGGCGGTATTCAAATAGGCCTCCTGTTGCTTTTCATCCAAAGCTTCTAATTGTAGTAGTCGCTCTTTTAAACTCTCAGTATCATCCAATCAATTGTCTAAAGCAACTCTCAACGATGGTAGTTCAAATTCAATCGATAAAATAGACTCCTGATTATACACCAATTGAAACAAGATAAATTAAGTAGTTACTTTGTAAATTATCCTATAGGCCCATTAAGCTCTCTATAATTTTTTAGTCCAATCACTGGCCGATCTTGCAATAGTTTTTGTGATGATTTTACATAGTATACCATTAGTTTTTTTAGTTTGCTTATTAGCACGAGGATAATAGAGGGAGGTTTTTTGATGTTTAATTAAAAAGGTATTAATTAATTCTTCAATTATGACATTCAAAAAATATATTTTCTTATCACTAATTAATTCTTTAAGACAACAAAATTATAAAATGATATTTTCATATAAAAACCTAGCTACAATCTTAGCATCATCATTTTTAGTTGCAATTGCTTCTGTCTATTTAGTGATATAATCAATAGCAACCAAAATGTAATATTTTCTACCAAAAATAGTGGTTGAAATTATTGAACCTATAAAATTAATACCGTATTTTTTAAAAGGTGCTAATGCTAATAGGGATATTAATAGCATAGCAAAAGTGGGAATAAGGCGACCTATTCTTTGACAAAGATCACAACTTCTAGCATACCTATGGACATCTTTAAATAATGTGGACCACCAATAGTCTGCTAATAAAATCTTTTGGACTGTGGTGTCTCCAATAAAATGGCCACCGCAGGCATTTAAGTGGCAACCTTTCAAAACCAATTGGATTTTATTTTTTCAAATGGATCTTTTTAAAACTCCATCGCGTCTCTACTTATATAAATTATTGGATATCATTGTATAAGGGGCACTTTTGTGAACAATAGCCTTGATTTGCACAGGCGTACTATTGGCTGGAAATGATTGGATATTCAAGTACTAAAGAATTTTTGCATATTTTGGCTAGATCACATTAATTTCAAATAATTGGATATCTAGGAAATTATCATTAATTAATACTAGATTAATTATATTAAAGGATTCCAATTGGGACAAATGATTGGTATTACCATGGAAATTTCTAAAATGTACCACAACTACAAAATTAAATTCTCGTAATAATAATATCTACCTTGCCAATTGACCACTCAAATCAAGTTTATTTATTAAATATTTTAATGCATCGTGATCTACTTAAAATGTGAATTCATAACCTAATAGATAATGGTGACATTTTTGTACAGCAAATATCATCCCTAAGGCCTCCCTTTCAATAGTAGTATAATTCTTTTCAATTGCTACCACTTGACAACTTATAAAATAAATTGGATGATCCATATTGATAGGATCTTTTTGACTTAACACACAACCAATTGCCACATTTGAAGCATCTACATATACATGGAACGGTTTTTTCCAATTCGAGGAGAATCAATACAGGCGCTGAAAATAATTTATCTTTTAGAATTAAAAAAGCTTGTTTATAATTGATATCTCGTACTAGATTTGCTCCCGCCTCTTGTTTTTTCAATAATTTAGTCAATAGA
This sequence comes from Physcomitrellopsis africana, assembly GCA_036785485.1. Taxonomy (NCBI): domain Eukaryota; kingdom Viridiplantae; phylum Streptophyta; class Bryopsida; order Funariales; family Funariaceae; genus Physcomitrellopsis; species Physcomitrellopsis africana. The sequence goes on from JAWRVF010000840.1 coordinate 132,913, forward strand.
GATGCTAATAAAGCAAGCAAAGAAATAACTTTCCTATAATAACTAATCATATCCAGAAATTCCCTCATCTCTTTTATAGTTTTAGAACAAGAGAAGTTCACAATTAATAGGATCTTATCAAGATCCACTGCTATACTTTCTTTATTGACTATATGTCCCACTAGCCTACCATATGGCACAACAAATTGGCATTTGGTTGCATTCAAAGAAATGCCATAGTCATTACATTTTTCAAAATACAGTGCCAATTGATCCTCATGGTCTTTTTTACTGCCATATATATAAAAATCATCTAAAATATTTCTGTAAATCATTGAAAATAAGATAAAAAGGCTATTATCATCACCCATTGAAATGTAGTTGGGACAGTACAAAGGCCAAACAATATCACATTAGATGCATAAGTTTCCCAATTAGTAGTAAAAATTATTTTTAATTGATCTTTCTAGGTAATTTTAATTTGATTATATCCACTAAATCCATCTAGGAAAGAGTAACATTCATGACCTGCCACGGCATCCAATATGGCGTCTCTAAATGATAATAGAAAATAATCTTTCTTTGTAGTTTTATTTAATTTTCTAAAATATTAAAAAATGCATATTTTTTTATTTTTCTTGATACAATTATAATTGGACTAATCCATTCATTATAGGATATATAATAAATATAACCAATCTCAAGTAATTTTTTAATTTTTTTCTTTACCAATAAGGAATATTTTGGATTAAAACGATATTATCTTTATCTAATAGGTTTAGCATCTGATTCTAAATTAATATGATGTTCACATACCTTAGGAAAGATCTCTTTTAAATCTTTATAAGTCCAAGCAAAAGATGCTACATGTTTTTAAAAAAAATCTCTATCATATTGTTCTTTCTTGCCTGGAAAATTGCTGACTAATCATAATAATCTTAAACTCATCTCCTATCTTATCAATAGGTAGATCACAATACCGTCCTTTAGAAACATACTCTACAATTGGGATAGACTTCTATCGGTTAGGAACATCAATTTTATTGTCACCCATAGGGTCGTTCAATTCATTCTTATTATGGATATGTTAAATAGTATACATGATCTTATTTGCTATCTATGCAAAAATGCACTTATTACTATTATCATCTTCTGAACATGTAATTATATATTCTTCAAGCCTTGTTTTCTTATAGATCAATTTTAAATTTTTATTTATATGTTTATAATCAAATTTATTATGTATCCAATTGGCTTCAACATCTTCTAAATCAAAATTATAGGTTTTGTCATCTGATACCTCAAAAGAATACCATTGGATTTCTCCATTATATTTTATAAGATATATATCCAAATTTCACTTTCTTATTGTCCTTATCAATTATTAATAAGCTTCTTTTCTAATCATCCTTGACATGCACTTTGTAAAGTCAAGGCCGATCAAATAGAATTGGATATGCCACATGAGGTGTGCTAGATTTAAATACAATACAATCTATAAAGTATTTGATATCAGCTATAGTTGTCAAAACTTTAGGTAAAACTCCTAATGGCCTCACTCTATTTTAATTAGCCATCTTGAGAATCAAATGGATTTTTTATAAGCCCTTCAAATTTAAATTTTCCATTGTATTGGCATTCATTAAATATATACTAGATCCACCATCTATTTGGACCCCTTTAATCAATAGACCCTCTATTTGAACATCCTTTGTAGGAGCTCTATGGTGTCGTGTTGCAGCACGTTTATATAGTGAAAGGTATAGATAAGAGTAGTTTATATTTAATACTTGATTATCTTAGTTCAATAGGAACTTAAGATATTTAAAAAAAAGAATATGGAAGCCTCTTAGATTATTTTCTTGTTTTAATAGCTAACAGATAAAAGTTAGTTGTTAAAGTTTTCTTCTAGGTTATACAAACTCTATTATTGATTTTGAAAAGTCATAAGTTAATTAGAATAGGATAGAAAAGAAAAATAGTTATTATGGTTGATTCTAGGATTAAGTTAAGGATAGGATTTAACTTAAAAATCCTTAAAATTAGTTGAATTGATACCGAAGGAAAGACCGGATATGAGACAAGATCAAAATCAAACCTCTAGGGACAAAAACAACCGCCGAAGGCAAGAGATGGGGACATTTGAAGTTCGGTGATTAGAATTGGATAGCTAGCTTAAAAAGAGTTGCAAGGGCATTTAGCTTGTGACTATAGGATTTTGGAGGAGTTAGAAATCACTATTCAAAGTTAGGGTCTATATTTGTGATTTGGGTTTTTATATAAGACAATGATGGCTTACATTGTTGAGTGATTCGTAAAATCTATAAAGCATCTACAATTCAAAATTTGATATTATTTGGATTGTTGGGTGTGCTAAGTGTTTACAAAAATTTGTGCTAATCTAGTGATGCAATTAGGAGATATTTGAGTTTCGATACAAAGAGTTGTCAAAAGTTGACAATTTAGGGTTGGATAGGATTTCTGTGATAACTAAAGATCCACTAATTGGATCAATGTAATTTTTGGTATGCTGATAGAAGACTTTTAGATTGAGCTACACACCAAGTTTGAGCTGAAGTTAATGATGAAAGAAGGAGAAATCACCACTGGAGTTTCTGCATCAATCTTCAAGTTGGCGGCCAAGTGTCATCTATGCGCTTTTTGGGCATTTTCTTGCAATCTGTAAGTTGGGTTGGACTAAATTTTTTTGAGCATGTAAAAGGCTTATACCAGCATGTGTGTGCAAAATTTCACACTAAGTGGATGGTTTGTTTAAAATTTATAGCTTGTCAAAGCTCACTGATTAGGATTAGGACTTATAAACAAAAATAAAAATTGCTTAATTATAAAAGAAACGAGATAATTAGGATATATGTATGGTTGATTTTACTAAGAGGAGTATTTTTAAATACTTTTGAATTGAAGCTTGAATTATATTCCTTATACGTGGGTGAAACCTATTAGGGTTTCTTGAGTATTTGGATACAATACTTTACCTTCTACAGCCAAGTGCCCGGTACATTCCCAAACGAGACAACACGTAATACAACAATGGTCTAAACTAAGAGATACTTCATTTACTATTGACTTATATCTTATCCTAATTAAAGTCGACTGCAACAAGGCATGACATTGTGGAACAACATTCAACAATTGCTTAAGGGTAATATTGGATTTAATCTTTCCAAGGTCTTCTAATAGATGATAAGATATGGTATCTTGTATTATTCCTATAATTTTTAATTTCTTCATTTATCTTCCTCAAATTGGATGGAATTGATTATCCGTTGGTTTTGGATGTGTCATATTATCAGAAATCCAATTTGTTTTGTAAGTATCAATAGGATCCAGTAGTTCCACACCAATTGGTATTGTTATAAGATTCTTTGCAAATATGATTGGTTGACCTTTAATTATATTACAGGCTGTATTATTTCCAATTTTATTTTTTTCACTCTTGGTTTGATTCATAAATGCAGTAGGTATTGTTGACATAGCCACCAATGGATTAGAAAATCCCACCAAGTATTTTGACAAATCTATATGTATAAAAGTAGTACTACCAATAGATTCTTTATTAATCACCACAGGATCTGGGAGGTTCCCACCTATTGGATTTTCTTTAGTAGATCTATTGATTATCCTCTTACAATTAGTCATCAATTTTATTTTATCAAGTTTAATTAATTCTACACCTTCTAGCCATTGCTTGGCCAACATGCCACATGTACTAACATCCGCAATCTGGTGTACTATACTCAAAGATTGTACCAATAGATTTGACCTATTGCTTTTATTTACATAAGCATCCACTTTATTCACAGACCTATTATTATTATAATTACTCCCATTACTATTACTTGGCATCACATAATCATCAAGCAATTGGACTAATTTTTTACTATTATCCTTTACATTTCTCTTATTACCAATATCTTTAGGTCCATCTCTCCTAAGGCCATTACACTCCTCAACTGTATGGCCTTGTTGTTTGCAATTGCTACAAATAAGTATATAAGGGACCTCAACCTTAGCATTTGGGCAATTGGACTGAATATGACCAATTTTATTACAATTATAACACACCACACTGTTATTGATCCAATTGGAATTTCTTCCTCCATAGATAGGACCACTTTGATTAGTATTGCCATAAGATATTTTCTTCCATCCTTGCAATTGGGGATTTAGATTTCTAGGCATAAATTAATTAGGATTATTATTATAGCCGCCATTATTAAAATTATTTACAAAAAAATTGGGATTCAAATTTTTAGGAGTTATAAAATTATCACTATTATAATTTCAATTGAATTGTGGTCTCTTGTTATTATTATTCCAATTATTTCCCATGTAAGTGTTTCCTCTCCCATTGTTTCAATAACCATGGTCGTCTTCCACTTGAAACATTGGTTTCTTAATCTGTATTCTATTATATCCATCTTCAAGCAATCAGTTACATACATCAATGTCATAACTACCTCCACAATAGCAACATTTAGAGGGCACTCCTTATATAGAAGGACAATCCCTTTTGTAATGGCCCTGGCCTTTACAATTGGTACATCAAATATTAGCCTTGTCCAATTGGGGCCCTTCATTAGATGTATAAGATCTAATTCTATTGACTTTTAACTCATTCATTAATATAACTAGTTCACTTATCACATCTGTACTATTGTAGGCTACTCCACCTATTAGTTGATTGGGAACACTTGGTATTATCATTGGAACCTTAAATTGAGAAGTCAAATATTGTAGCGCCCTATAATTAAAAGGTGAATTATCATAGATCCCCTACAATACTGACTATGTTACTTTCGGTTGTACTGGAACCACCTTGTTATAAGACACCAATGTAGGATTATGGCTACTAAAAATTTCTAAATTATTCTATATATTCTCATATGATTTTGTCCTATTGTAGGTTGCAAGTAATATTAGAAGAGATATTTCCTTTGTCTTCACTTCTTTTTCCTAATTGATGCAATGTATTTCTCTTCTGGAATATCATTATGCTTATTGAGTTGCTCTTCAGTTACTCAGCTTGCATTTGATTCGACCATATTTTCTTCGATTGGTAATCTAATTAATACTGGTTGATTCACTCAACTCTTCATAATCTATCTTCTTATTGTTATATTCCTAATCAACTGTGCTTTCTTCCTTCCAACCTCCATGAGATTAATGAGACTCTTTCAATTGCCACACCATAACTTCAGATTTTATATAATCAATCTTGATAAATTTCAACTTGTAATTATCACTCCTATATATTATTAACATTCACAATTTCCATTGATTCACTCTTATACTCCAACATATAATCTAAATTCTCACCAAGTCACCTTAATTGCTCTCTTATTTTATAAATTTTTCATCTCCAATATTAGTTCATTCTCTGATTTTTCATTTTTAACCAAGCATGCTTGGCCTTTGTTAGTTTAATAGTCTCTTATCAATCGTATTCATTTTGACCACCACAGATCTCTTAGCATAGATACAATCTCCAATTATATCACTTGACTGCAAATATGCATCAACCAATCAACTTTTATATATCACAGATTAACACCAATAGCAATTATTACTCATACAATTATTCATCATACTTCATTACAATCTTAGTATCATATTAATTCATAATATGTTCATACAAAATAATAAAAACTGTATGGCCTTTCTGGCTTTCATCCGTAGGAGTCTCTTCTCTTAAGGCAGACTAATTTTCAATTGATTCCTCCCTTACTATAAAACAAGGTAGTTCCTCCAACCGCAATACTTGCCTACTCCCAATTGGTTCTTCCAACAAGCGCCCCTTACTATTCCATTGCTACTTATGCTCTAACTTCACTAATCTAAAATTATTGATAACCTACTATGACAAAATACTAAATTGCTTCCATCAATAGCTAATTACAACCAAATATTAAAAAAATAAAAATCACCTCAAAAACCGATAGATCTTAAGCTCACAAAGACATTCTTTCACACATTCAGAGATGAGTATTTCTTAGAAGACTCTGATTGTGCCACTAAAAAATCATTTTTGGAATAGATTGAATATCCAAATAAGAAATTGCAAGCTACCAATTTATTAAAGGAGTTTGAGAGGCAGTATTCTCAATTATGAAAAATAAAAAAGATAACATTAAAACCGAATAAGATTGAATTATTTTTTTAAGCAATTGATGGAGAATTATAAGAAAGATTAGAAATTCTTCTTGAGGATAAAGAAGACAATGAAGGATTGACAACAAAATAAAAAAAAAATTAAAGATGCAATGGAATTGCCTGCAAAAAAGAAAATGAGAAAGAATAGGGTTGGTATTCAAAAAGTTGTGCAAGTACCTAAAATTCATGTGCATACTTTACAATCAACAGTTCCTATTGTCCAACCTTCAACAATTACATAAAAAAAAAAAAAAAAAATGTGAGAATCCAAGATATTATACGTGGAATGTGGAATCTTCAAATCAAACTTGTAAGATTTAAAGAGAAGACTTCTACAATGAATTCAAAGGTTATTTTTAAGAAAGGATAAATCCAAAAATATATTTGATATGATGATGATTTTTATTTTTAAAAAGATTGTGGTGAATTAAATAAAATGATACAACCATAGGAATTATAATATTGTAATTCCTATGGTTATGGTTCATTATACCACATGTACCTTAGTATTTGAAGTTAATTCCAATACCAAGAGTATATTTACTAAATTTAATATAATTATTAAAAAAAAGATGAAGATGAAGATTTTGGAGCCTTTTTTTGTACCATATTCTAGTTGATGGTTTATGGTGCCTAAAAAAAATGAATCATTATGATTTATTCAAGATATACAACCAATAAATGTAGTGACTATCAAGAATGTAAGAATTAGATCAATAATGGATGAATTTATTGAAGCATTTGTAAGAAGGACAATCTATTTAATGGATGATTTGTATTCAAGCTATGACCAATTTCAACTTGCAATGGAGAATAGAGATATGACAACGATGAAAATTCTACTAAGACTAGTTAGAATGTGTACTCTTCCTCAAGGTGCTATCAATTCAGTAGCATATATGATGAATGGGATGAACAAGGTGTTGATAGATTTTAATCTTGAGAAGACTATGACTTTTTTATATGATGTTCTTATAAAAGGATGTAAGGAAGAAAACAAAGATGAAACTTTAGATAAGAGGAGATGTTGCAAGTATGTTATTGATTATATATAAGATTGTGAAAAGATATTGACTCAGCTTGAAGAAATTTATCTTATCTTATCGACTATAAAATCTATGTTTGGAGTACAAGAAGTTGTAATTGTTGGATATTTATGTAGATTTTATGGAAGGAAACCGGATCCAACCAAGGTTGATACAATTAGGAGAATAAAAGAAGATTATAATTCTTTAATAGAAATGCAAAGGTTTTTGGATGTATGTATATTTTACCATATTTGGATTCTTCACTATACTCACATAGCAGATCCATTGTATAAATTATTATGTAAGAGTTATAGATTTAAATGAAAAAAATATATATCAAAATAATACAAAGATTGAAGGATTTATTGACATCACCTCCAATGTTGGAAAAATTTGATTATAAGTATAATAGACTAGTGATTCTTACAATGGATATTAGTCCAATTGCTATTAGATGGACCTTAGGTCAGGATGGACACATATTTACAATTCAATTTAGAGCTAAGATTCTAAGTATTCACCAACGTACATATTTACAAGTGAAAAGGAAATTATGGGGAGTTGTTTCATCTATGAAAGGTGAAAAATATTACTTAATTGAGGCAATAGTGGTGATTGAAACAGATTGTTTATCTTTACTTAGAATGATTATTAATTGTACAACATTGGATATTTCAATGTTGAGATGGATTGCTTATATCAAGTCATTAAATCTAAAATTTAGGCATATTGTAGGGAAAGACAATCCGGTGGTAGATATGTTATCTCAAACAAAATATGATGGAGAAGATTAGATGATTAAGGATATTGATAATGTGGGTACAAGATTTTATTCAGTTTCACAATTGAATAAAGAAGATAAGTCATTTCATGAAGAAAATCATCAAAGAAAGTTATTAGATATTAGACATTATTTGAGTACATTAACTAAGCATATTGATTGGCCTATTGAAAAATTTAAATAAATTAGAAAAAAGGCATACAAGTTCATATTATAAGGAGGATTTTTATAAAAGAGGCCAAAATCAAACATTGGAATTGTGCAATGAGTAGTAGGTACCAAAGAAAATCAATAAAAACTATTCAAAGAATTTCATGATAGTCTATGGACAGGGCATAGAGGAATTTGGACTACTTTTGTTAAGTTGAAGGAATGATATTGGTAGAAGAATATGTATCAAGATGTAGCTTCATTTGTAGTGTCTTATACAACTTGTCAAATGTATTTGAATATACATCATCAAAATAGTCTATATCCAACATATCCTTTGGCTATTCATTTTAAATGGATTATGGATTTAATTATTATGCTAATGGGATTATGGAAAATGAGATATTTAGTTTTGATTCATGAAGATTTATCAAATCAAGTAGAAGGTCGGGCATTAAGAACAAAGTTTAGAGAAGGAATCTACAGATTTTTACTTGAGGATGTTATTTGTTGCTATGGATGTGTGAGAAAGATCACTGCATGTCAAGGAGAATTAGATGCACATGAAGCTTATAAATTCTTTAAAAGATGTGAAATTAAATTATCATTAACTACTACTTATAATCCAAAGGAGAATGTAAAGAGTGAACATGGATACCTACCAATTATAAAAGCCTTGATTAAAGCTTATAATGGAAGAGTAAAAGAATGGCCTTGACTTCTATCTTGTGCATTATAGGTTGATTGAACAACACATAATTCAGTGACGAGATATATGCTAGTAGAATTCATAACAGGTCAAAAATCTATTATGTCAATTGAAGAACATGTATCAACTTGAAGTATGCTACCTTAGGAAGATGGGTTAATAAGAAAAGAATTATTAGCTATTAGAATTTGGCAACTTAAACAAAGATCAAAAGATAAGGAGTTAATATTTAAACAATTATAAGAGGCAAGGCTAAAGAATAAGGCTCAATTTGATAAATAATATTGATTGAGGCCTAGAATAATTGAAAAAGGTGATTAGATGCTTGTTTATAGTAGTAGTTTGGATAATGAGCATAATATTTTATAAAAAATTTCAAAACATTGGTTTGGATCGTATATGGTAGTAACAACCCATGACAATGCCAATTATTTGTTGAAGGAATTTGATGGTACAAGATTAAAAATACCTATTATTGAAATCTAAGTAAAGGTTTTTAAAAGACGAGATGGAAAAATAAATATAAAAGATCATGTTAAAGATATCAATGACTTTGAAGAAGATAATTATATTGAAAAGGATGATGAATATGATGAAGAAGAACTTGGTGCAAAAAATGAAGAAACAATGTAATGCCAACTATGACATATGGTTCATTTGGTGCATAGCAAAAGATGCACAGGTTCAGAGGGGGTGGATGTCATATTGTTATACACTTATGTCATGAAAAATATAAACAAGAATGATTTCTACTTAATATTCAATTATCTAGATTCAATAGGAACTTAAAATACTTAAAAAAAAGATTTATAAAAGCCTCATAGATTATTTTCTTGTTTATTAGCTAATAGATAAAAGTAAGTTATTAAATTTTCCTTCTAAGTTGTAGAAACTCTATCATTGCTTTTAAGAAGCCATAAATTAATAAAAATAAGATAGAAGAGATAAATAATTAATATGGTTGATACTAGGATTAAATTGAGGATAGGATCAAGCTTAAAAATCCTTAAAATAAGTTGGATTGATATCCAGGGGTTGACCATGTATGGTACAGGGTTAAAATCCAACCTCTAGTCACAAAACCAATTACCAAAGGTAAGATATTGGGTCATTTGGATATCCACGATTAAGATTGGAAAGTTGGCTTTAAGTCCATTTCAAAGGCATTAGACTTATTTCTATTAGATTTAGAAAGACTTAGCAATCACTATTTAAAGTTAGGATTTTTATTGGAAATTAACTTTTTATATAATAAAGTTAGGACCAACACTTTCAGCTATTGTATGCAATTGAAGTAACATCTATGCTTGAAAATTTAATAATCTCTAGATGATTAAGTGTACTAAGGTTAAATTAAAATTTGTAACAATCTAATGATGCAATCAAGATTTATTTGATCTTTAGTATGAAGAGGTACCAAAAATTGGCAGTTTAGGATTGTTTAGGATTTCTACAATATCTAAAGATTTATTAGTCAAATCCAAGTGAAATTTAGTATATTTTTAGAAAACTTAAAGAATAGGCTATATATAAATATTTAACTAAAGTTAGCAGTTAGAGAAGAAAAAATTGTTGCTAGGATATCTACATCAACTTTTAAGTTGGCGGCCGAGTGACATTAGTGCGGTTTTTGGTTAATTTTTAATAATTTGTATATTGGATTGAATTGAAACTTTCTAAACATATAAAAAACTTATATTTTCATTTGTATACAAAATTTTATATCAAGTTGATAGTCAAATTAAAATTTATAGCTTATTGAAGTTTACTGACTAAGGTTAGGACTTGCAAAGAGAAATCTAAGTTGCTAAATTGTGACAAGTAATAAAGCAATTGGATTTTAAATATGGATCAAGCTATCAAGAAGAGTACTTTTAAGAACTTTGTATTGACTTGAATACTCTTAAATTGAAATTCAAATTATATTCTTCTCATATGTATGAAACCTATTAAAGGTTCTTCAGCATTTGTGAACCACAACTTCATCTTCCATAGCTAGGTGCCCGATGCATTCCTAAACAGGACAACACATAATACAATAATATAATACAAGATTAATATAGAAGTAAAAGCTATCTTCTAAATTTCAAACGATATTTCTACTTCTTTATTCCACTCAAATTTGTCTTTACAAGTTAATTGTATAAATGGAGCTACAACTTGAAAAAAATCCTTCATAAAGATTTGATAGTAATTGGAAAATCTCAAAAAGTATTACACATCATTTATTATTCTTGAAATCTTCCAATCCATGATTTTTTGGACTTTCTTAAGATCCATCTTGAAACTATCCTTCAAAATAATGCATCTTAAAAAGTCAACTTGAATAGTGTGAAATACACACTTTTCTATCTTGGCATATAGTCTTATATTTCTAAATTTTTGTAATATAAAATGAATATAAAGTTCATGTTCTTTTATGTTCTTAGAATAGATGAAAATATCATCTAAATAGCAAAAAATAAAATCATCAAGAAATTTATAAAAAACATCTTTCATAAGATGTTGAAAAGCAGCTAGTGTATTTGAATGCCTTGATGAAGAGATATTTGTAAATGGATTTGTAGGTATTTGTATTGATGGATAAGTAGGTATTTCATGTCCAACTTCAATATTTTGGGGTGTATTTTTGAATTGTAAAAGAAGCAACATAATGGTTTCTTCTTTTATAATAGAGTCAAAGTCTTTAACTTGAGTTTGATCAATTTCCAAGCTAAAGACTTCATTTATGCAAATATCATCAACCAAGGTTATAAGATTGAGACAATCATTTTCAAGCTCCAACTAATGAATTACATCTATAAATCAGATGTGGATGTTTTCTTCTAATCATTTGACAAAATCACCTTCATCTTCATATTTATATAATATAGGATCAAAATATTTTATTTATGTAATAGTTGAAGTTGAATTAATTTAGATAAAATTAATTTTATTGGATTTTATATTTAATAGTATATTTTGCAAGGATGCTAAGATTTGAAATATAATATAGCTAGAGATTATAATTATTGTATAATTGTCTACAGGTTCAAAAGTAAAATAAGGCTTAGAAGCCTCCCAATTAGTTACTCCTTTAGATTGTCTCAATCATCCTCTTCCTAATAAAAGAGGATAGCTATCACATTCTTCATATAATTGTATTACATAAAATAATACTATATAATCTACACTTCCTACTTACATGTGTAAATTACAAATTTGACTTAGAAGTTGAGAAGGTCTTTGATCCATTAATTTAACTTTTATAATTGCTTTGCAAGCTATTTTCAATCCCAACTTACTTATAGTGGATTCAAGCATATCATTAATACTACTGCCATCATAACATTAGAAATAATTTTATCTATAATTTTTACATCTATCTTAATAAGTCCATATTCTCAATTCTTTTTTTTATTTTATTTTTATAATATCCAAATCTATATCTTCAACTTTAATTTTAACTATTTTTTTTATTATTTTTGGTTTTTTTTGTATAGTTATTCCTTCTTTGAGGTCTTTTTTAATGATTGGTACTACTTGTATTAATTGATCAAAAGAAATGTTGGCCTTAGTCCTACAAAGATCTTACCATAAATCATACAACTATGTAAGATTAAAGATTCTAATAGTTGTTGGATGTTTTGAAAAAATATTTGAACTCTAAGGCCCTTCTTTGCCTACAAATTGATATCCTTCTTCATCAAGTTCAATTAAAGGAGACAGTTGATTATCTTCTTGTTTTTTAACTATTATTTGAAAAAAAATCTTCAATTCTATAAACTTGGGTGCTTCATTTGATGTATCGATACATATTTTATCTTCATGAAGTTGTGCCAAATCTATTAATTTTTTAATACTTATACTTCTAATTATAATTAAAAAAGATAATTATTTATTCTCCAAAGAAATCTTTTTTTTCTCTAGTTATACCAAGTTAGATTGAAAAGGTAATAAATTTGATGTCAAAGATTTATCAAGTTGAACCAATATATATTTAACATCTTGAAAAAATAATAGTTGTTGGTTTTGGTTTGGATTTTTGTTATATACTAAAGATCCTTATAATGCTCTTTAATTGGTTTAAACTATTATTAAAGATTAGAAATTTTCATCATTGCTTGAATGGTCATAATATATATTTAATGGATCATTTGTAATAATAGAATCTATAAATCTAATTTTCCATATATCTCCTATAACTTGATTGGTATAATTTTTTGAAGAAGAATTTAAGAAAATAATCTTATTGGATCTTCTACTATGATCCATAGGATGAGATCTTCTACAATTAAAGCATATTATTCTATTTACAAGTCAATACTAACCTATTCAATGTGATTTTCTACAAATATGATAAGGTGCCATATTATTCTTTTGATTTGAAAGGATATTTAGACCTATTTATCTCAGTTGATAAGAATGTTTATATGCTTGGTATTGATTTTTTTTTATAGGATATTATAAGAATTGTAGACAAAATTGGGATGTATAGTTCACTTATTTACAATTTGTATACTATAATTTAGAGGTATGAATCTCTGATTTATGGTATTTAGATTCTATAGTTGGATTTTGGTTTTTAATAAAGTAAGACATTTGTTCACTTATAGCTTTCATAATATTCATCATTTCATTTTTTAACACATCATTTGCTTCTCTTAACTCACTTTTAAATTTTTTTAATTTAATATTATTGAAAGATCTATGTAAAGATTGGTCATATGGACCTTCTACTACTAAAGACATTGAATTATTTATGGGCAATAGGAAGGTAGAAGACTGAAAGTATCTTAAAGCTAAATATTAATGTGATTCTATAGGTCAATATTATAAGGATGTAAAAGTTGGTATTGGTTCTTCTGTCCTTTTAATCATACAATTATTTTTCTTATTAATAAATCAATCTCCAAATAAAATGCCTTTTTAAAGTCTGGATGCACCAATATTGGGACTATGTTAAATGCCGTTTTGAGATCTTAGAATGCCTTTTGGGCTTGAAGCCCCTATTCTAACTTGTTCTTATATGTCAATTACGTAAGAGAGACGGCAACTTGAGAGTAATTTTTTATAAAGTTTCGATAGAAGTTAGCAAATCTAAGAAAATATTGTACATCTCTCACAGTCTTTGAAATGGCTCATTACATAACTACCTCTATATTATCATAATACATGAAGTTTTGCTTGAGAATGCTATGGGTGTCTAACTGTGGAAGATAAAAAAGAAATATGCAACAACAAGATTTTAATAATTCTAATAGAATCTTAAATAACTTCCATTAAATCTTAATAATACTAATGAAGCTTAGATCTAATCTTAAAGAAATTACAAAAGAAGAATAAATAAATCATATATTAATCACAAAAAATATATATATATAAAATAATAATTTTAAAATTATTAAAAATAAAAATCTTAAAATCCTAATCAAACCTTGGTCAAATCCTAAGTCAAATCCTAAGTCAAACCTTAATCAAATCCTAAGTCAAATCCTAGTCAAATCCTAAGTCAAATCCTAAGTCAAACCTTGATCAAATCCTAAATCAAATCCTAAGTCAAACCTTTATTAAACTCTAAATCAAATCCTAGTCAAATCCTAAGTCAAATCCTAAGTCAAACCTTGATCAAATCCTAAATCAAATCCTAAGTCAAACCTTTGTTAAATCCTAAGTCAAATCCTAGTCAAGTCCTAAATCATATCCTAATCAAATTCTAAGTCAAAACTTAAATCTAATTCTAATTCAAATCCTAATTAAATCTTAGTCAATCCTAGTCAAATCCTAATAAATTCTAAAACAAATCCTAACTAAATCCTAGTCAATTTTAATCAAATCTTAATAAATCTTAAAACAAATTCTAACAAATCTTAAAATAAAATTTGACTAAATTCTAATCAATCCTAGTTAAACCCTACTAAATCCTAGTCAACCTTGATTAAATCCTAATAAATCCTAAAATAAATCCTAACAAACTCCAATTAAATCCTAATCAACCTTGGTTAAATTTTAACAACTTCTAAAACAAATTCTAATCTAAATCCTAGTAAATTCTAATCAAATATTAAATCCTAAATCCAAATCCTAAATCTTAATTGAATCCTAAACAAGCCCTAAGTGATTCCTAAGGTAATTTTAGATCCTCAATAATTACCAAATAAACCATTGATCTTGATTGAAAATTTACTCACGCCTTAACAACTAAGTTTACAACAAATATATTAAGTTTGAAGAAGATCAAACTTACCAAAAAGAAGAAAAATCCATAAATCTGCTTGGGTGTTGGCCGGCCACCTTCTCCAATCTTATGTCACGGACATAAGATTTATTCCAATAAATTATCTAAGTAATAATAGACCAATAGAAGTAAATAAAATAAGTTGATTTGATAATATCTAATAGAGAAGCTTCCTAGAAGCTTCATAGATGCGAAATCACCTTTATACATGTCTATAGGTGATTGGTAGGTTAAAAACTTGGTCAACAAGCTAGCCACATGGCGCACATGTTGGTAGCTTGTGGAACAAGCTAGCCATGTGTCACACATGTTGATAGCTTGCGGAACAAGCCAAGTACGTGGCGCACATGTGAGAAACTTGTCATGCAAGTTTGACATGTGTCTTGCAAATTAGACACGTGTATGAGGTCCTATAGAATACCGCCATGTAGTTCTTAGTTAGATAGTATTTATAGAGGCAAGAGTGAAGCCTTCTTCACTCTTGTCAACTCCTTTCTTGGTTCTAGTCTAGTTTCAAGAGTCTTCATGTTTCTAGTCTTTGGCAATAGTCATTCCAATTTTCTTTGAATATACATACTTTCTTATTCCTATTTTGTGACTTTTCTTTGATATAATTTCTATTAGATTATATATTTTTTTATAGTTCATGTCCTTGACAGATTGACAAGAGTACACTTATAATATCATAGCTTTATCTTGTCTTAATTAAGAGTGGATTATCCCTTTCTCTCGATAAGATACAACCATATTAGAAGTTGCAGATTATCCTCTTCTAAACTGATATTATTTCTAGTATTTTCTTTGTTCTCCTTTCTACTTATTGTGAGTGGTGTTAGATAATTTTTGAAGTGTTATCATGGCAGAGCTTGCCAAAATGAAGAGTGCAATGGCACAAATACAAGAGCAAATGAGGGAAGTGATGCTTGCAATGCATCAACTCACTGTACCTCCACAAAGAGCAACAAGGTTACCAAATAATGAAGATATAGATATGGTTGGAGCTGCTTCAGCATTTCACACCAAGCCATATATTTCTTCCTACATTGGAACATTGTCCAAGCATCAGAGAATCAAAAATTGGTCTACCTGAGAAGTTTGATGGCACAAGATCCAAGTTTCGAGGATTCATCAACCAAGGTCAACTGGTGATTGAATTGCAACCGCAAAGTTTTTTAACTCTAGGATCACAAGTCAGATTTATTGGTACACTACTTTCAGGTTCTGCATTATCTTGATTTTCATCTTTTTTGGAACGATGTGATTCAATGTTGGATAATTTAGAAGCTTTCTTAGCAGAATTTTGATCTATGTATGGAAAACACGATGCAACTCGTGTTGCAACCAACAAGCTTCGTATCCTATGACAAGGCAATTGATCAGTAATATTATATGCTTCACAATTTTGACAACTAGCAATCGATATCAAGTGAGACGATGCTGTACTCATCAATCAGTTTCTCTACGGATTATAATATGAAGTGAAGAAATTGATGTTGAACTTACCCGATCCTCAAACATTGAGTCAAGCAATAGATTTTGCGATAAAGTGTGATAATCGACTTTTTGAATTTAGATCTGAAAGTTGTACAAGAGAACCTCAGCGACATTATAATTTAGTGGAAGCACTAATGTCTTCTCAATATGTACCTTTAGAAGTCAAGGACATGCAAATTGATGCTATACGTTTCAAGCCGCTTATAAAACATGAAAAGACTCGACATCGTGAAAAAGGATTATGCTTGTATTATAGAGAACCTAAACACACTGCTCAAAATTGTCCAAAGAAATGACGCAACCACAACATGAAGAGTACGACTGTCAAAGAAGACAATATGTTAAAAACGAGATTGTTCAGCCACAATAAGGACCGTGCGGTTGGAATCTTATACAATTTCTAATGAAGGTCCTATCCTCTCCTCACAACCATCTCCTTATTTTATAATAGATGTGTATTTAAGACCAAATAATTACAAAGCCTCTACTTTAATAGATTTGAGAGCCTCGGCTTGCTTTTTAGATGAAGAATTTGCTAAAAGCCATAGAATACAGATAGTACAAAAATCTAAATCCATACACGTAGAAGTCATAGATGGTCATGTTTTATCTTCTAGAGATATTACTCATAAAACACTTCCTCTAGATGTAGTAGTAAATGGCCATAATAGTTGCGTAATTTTTAACATAATTATATCTCCTTCTATTCCAATTATTTTAGGTCTATCCTGATTAGAAAAACAAAACCCTTGAATAGATTGGATTTCTCGTATTCTAAACTTTTCTAAAAGTATAGCTAATAATATAATTAATCAAATAAAAAATCATAAGTCTAATAGAATTAGACCTGCATTTGTAGATGCAAGAGCTTTCTTGTACACTATAAAAGAAAGATCACCTTTTGTCATTTATGCTACACCTATTTCCAATGATGAAAAGACTTCAAGTAGCATTCCAAATTAGTATCAAGATTATCAAGATGTATTTGAGAAAAAGAATGGAAATATTCTTCCAGAGCATTGTCCATATGATTGTTCAATCGACCTTAAAGAAGGAACTCAGCCACCATTTGGACCAATCTACAGTATATCACAAGATGAATTGGCTGAACTCAAGGCGTATATTGACGAGAACTTGGCCAAGAATTTCATACGCCATTCTAAATCTCTAGCAGGAGCTCCAATTCTATTTGTGAAGAAAAAAGATGGATCATTACTGATGTGTGTTGACTATCGAGGACTCAACAAGATCACAATCAAGAACAGATATCCATTACTTTTGATATCAGGATTCCTTGACCAGTTGAATCAAGCTAGGATCTATACAAAAATAGATCTAAGAGGAGCATACAATCTAGTACACATCAAAGAAGGAGATGAAAACCGCATTACGAACCAGATACGAACATTTTGAATATAATGTCATGCCTTTCAGGACTTACGAATGCACCAGCTGCTTTTCAATATCTCATAAATGATGTTTTTTGTGAATTCCAAGACAATTTTGTCGTCTGCTACCTAGACAACATTTTGATCTATTCTAAGAACGTAAAAGAACATGAAGTACATGTTCATCAAGTATTACAAAAACTTAGAGATGCGGGATTGTACGCCAAGATGGAAAAGTGTATATTTCATAATACTCAAGTTGATTTCGTAGGATACATCATTTCAAATGATAGTCTCATGATGGATTCTAAGAAAGTCCAGACAATCATGAATTGGAAGATTCCATAAACGATAAGAGATGTCTAATGTTTTTTGGGATTTGCAAATTATTATCGGATCTTCATCAAAGACTTCTCTTGAGTTGCGGCTCTACTTATACGTTTGACTTGTAAAGACAAACTCCAATGGAATCAAGAATCGGTGTCATACTGCATTTACGTGCAGTGTATAAAAATATGAAAAATCTTGTACCTATTGTTAATATATGTGTGAGTACTAGAAGTTATTTTAGAAGATATTATAAGGAGAGGATTTATTATAGCCACTTAATTAGTGAATTAAGATGGCTATTTGTTTTGTTCCTACCTTATTTATATCCTAGAATAGACTCTTTTGTAATTAGAAAAAAAGTAAAGGTTGTTTTACCTTTCTTGTTGATTTTTGAAGTAGAATGGACCTTGTGAGGGATAAGAAAGAAGAGCATGGGGTGAATAAGGCCCATCCAATAGGATTTGGCTGCCCATGTGGGCGTCTCATAGTCTATTATAGAAAGAAAGGGAGATATACTCCTCTTGTTAGACCGAGAGAGGAAGGCAGTTTTGAGTGGTGAACTTTGGAGAGAGATAGCTCCGAGGAGATAGAAGTGTTTGTAGTGAAAATTGGTGGGTGTGTTCTTCGAGTTGTGAGGATTCTAGAACCTACTCACTTGCTTGTATTGGAGTTGTGAACAAAAGGTTATGCTTGTTTTAGTAGAGTGAGGTTTGCTGCCACCCGACGAAGAGGGGCAGAAATTTCGAGCTGCCACTGCAAGTTTGATTTCAACTCTTTCTTAGTGAAATTTACAGAGAGTGTGGAAGATTGTGCTAGCTATCTATCAAGACATCTCTTGTAGCATTTGGAGTTGGAGAGCAAAAGTTGTGAGCTTGAGAGTGGGAAAGGGTTTGTTGCCACCGGATGAAGAGGGGCAGAAACTTTGTTCAACCACCCAAGTCGGAAAGTCTCTTCAATCTTTTTGATAATTTAGGTTCTTATAGTAGCTTGTGTAAGCTTTCCACAAAAACAAAAATCAATACATTTGGAGCTTTGATGAAAGTTTTATAAGCCGTGAAGTGTCAAAGAGGGAAAATTGTTGCTAGGGTTTGAAGAGTAGAATCAACTAGCTACAAAATCTGGAGTTTGAGAGGCATGCATGCGAAATTTTAGAAAAGTTAGATGATGGAGTGAGCTTTCTAAAAAGCTATTGCATGTCCAATTTGGAGAAGGGAAGTGATCACAACAAAGGCTGAAGTGAAGAGGAGCTTTGCTGCCTTTGCATTTGCTTGGAAATTTTAGCGCCTACTTCTTTTAGCTATAACTTTTAAACGGTAAGTCATCTATTTGTGAAATTTTGATATGTTTTACAATGGATTATTGGCTTTCCATAGGCTATAAGCACGCTTGATTTGACCTTTGGATGAATTTTAGTGATTTATTTAGTTTCAGCTTGTTGTATAACTTGTATTCCTCATATGCGGTTGTATTTTGAGGTATACTTGAATACATACATACTTTGCTTATATCTTTTATACAAGTATATATATTTGTATTTATATCAAGTATTTATACAAGTATTTTACAAGTATTATATATAATATTTGTATAAGTATTTGTACAAGTATTATACCAAGGATTATATATTATTTTATATAAGTATTTATATAAGTATTATATAAGTATTATTCAAGTGTTTATACTTTATATTTGTACAAGTCTTGTACAAGTATAATACAAGTATAATTTTAAAGCTTGAACAAATATTGTGCAAGTATAGAAGATACTTGCATGGCTTCTTCTCATGTTCCTTGCTAGTTCTAGTAGCAGCTAGGAACCCGGCATTTTTCCAAGGCAAATTCTCTCTACCCGACAACGGATACAATATTAGTGAATGCACATGGGAGCCATTAAAGAATCTAACAAATGCATCAATAAAAGTCAATGCATTTCATCAACGACATCCATCAAAACCAAAATAAATACTCAAGAAAATCTTTGCTATAAAGTAAAGCAGGTTCTATAGAGGTTCAATCCTACCTTGTATCATTGTTTGTCATCAGATTTGTTTGTGCTAAAGAGATGGAGGATCAATAACCAGTGAATTCAGCTCAAGAGCCATCATTTGCTGATTTATCGGACAAGACATTACAACTATCACAACCTTCAAGATGACGGAATAGAGATGAAGACCCTTAAGAACGACATGTCCTTCCTTGGATTGATGGCAAAATACAACGTGTTTGATATCACGACCTTGGAAGAGACTCCCGATGTTTGGTGATACTTTTAGAGGTAGGAACTACTCCTGATGGTGTTTCTAATATTTTCTTTGAAGGAAGTTATGAAGGCCTCAACAATGATCAAATAATAGGGTGGTCCTCTCGCCCTGGTATGGGACATTATCGATGGCTGAAAGGACCTATCAACTACCTTCGAAAGGGAACAAAGATCAGAATATGTGGCAAGCACAATTCGACATATCTTGGACTTCCTCAACATATAATCACCGCTCCTCGTGGAACTCGTCCCTAGAAGGGGGAGTAATGTCATGGACATAAGATTTACTCCAATAAATTATCTAAATAATATAGACCAATAGAAGTAGGTAAAATAAGTTGATTTGATAATATCTGATAGAAAAGCTTCTTAGAAGCTTCATAGACGCGGAATCACCTTTATACATGTCTATAGGTGATTGATAGGTTAAAAACTTGGTCAACAAGCTAGCCACATGGCGCACATGTTGGTAGCTTGTGGAACAAGCCAAGTACGTGGCGCACATATGGGAAACTTGTCATGCAAGTTTGACATGTGTCTTGCAAATTACACATGTGTATGAGGTCTTATAGAATACCGCCATGTAGTTCTTAGTTAGATAATATTTATAGAGGCAAGAGTGAAGCCCTCTTCACTCTTGTCAACTCCTTTCTTGGTTCTAGTCTAGTTTCAAGAGTCTTCATGTTTCCAATCTTTGGCAATAGCCATTCCAATTTTCTTTGAATATACATACTTTCTTATTCCCATTTTGTGACTTTTCTTTGATATAATTTCCATTAGATTATGTATCTTTTTCTAGTTTATATCCTTGACATCTTGAGCATAATATTCGCGCCCTAAATTTCAAAAGTCAATTTTAATCCAAATCACTCCAAATCAAATCTTATGCAAAATCTCATCAGTTTGTTTTCTCTATTGCTCTCTGATCTCCCAAAAAGCTCTCAATCCACTGTAGGCACGTGGTTTTGTGCCTCAAGATTTGATTCCGACCCCGCTCATAGCCGGTGTCGTATGACATAGCCTTCTATCTAAAAATACCTTTGGATACTGGTATGGAGAATTTATTTGAAACTTGATGGCAAAAATTTAACAAATAATTTGTCCTCAATAAAAAAGACAAATATAACAATAATCTTACAAAAGAGAAGTTATATATATAAATCTTCTTGTATTCAAGTAAGTTTGTACAAAAAAGGTTCAAATTTTCACAAAAACCCTTCAAAACTTTATTCATCTACAAGGACTTATTTCTTGATGAACTTTAGAGTCCAATAACTACTGATCCAACTATTCAATTTCTATAAAATTTAGTTCAAAGTGTAGATAATCTTCTTAAGTTTTACTACAAAAAAAATATCAACCATAAATTTATTTCTGATTGTCCAATATCTCAAAATCCCTAGTAGGTACTTAAAACCCTAGCTCAGAGACACTTGAGCATTATTTTCCTTATATCTCACAAATCCAAAATCCTAATACCACAAAATTTTTGCATATAGTCTTGTGACATAAACATATACATTCTTGATAATTTTGAGCCATAAATCTATCAAATTGCATAAGATGTAGC